>BGPR01011415.1:0-21183 GCA_013235015.1 Araneus ventricosus
GAAAGTGTACTTCAGTTACGTATTGCTCTATAATTTCCTTCCAATAACTTTTTCTTTCTTTCACGCAGTAAACATTTTGACAGTATTGCACTCAGATGGTCTAACAAATCTGTATATTTCTAAAAGATTAAACAAAGTGCAAAAGGAAACTTCCCTTTACTTTACACATATATATTTTTATTTATGATCATTTTACACTTTTATTTATTTATTATGTCTGCATTGAATATGCTGCAAGAATCTTTCCTCCGTTCCTATCTTTGGCACTTCTGTTGTTGCCAAAAAGATGATATTTCTCATGGCACCTATTAAAAAAGAAATCAATGTACCATTATTAATTTACAACAATTATATATAAATCGCACATTGATTTGAAGAGATCAATCACTCAACAAATTTATTAAATTCCGGGAAAGTTTCTGAATGAAAATTCTATGGAACCATTCAAACGCTCAAAAGATAATTAACCAAATTATTCTGGGATGTGAAGAAATGGTTTCTGGCTTCATAAGAGAAGGAGGTGGAAATTAGTCTTTCTTTATTTTTATCATTAAGGTTAGGCATTTTCAATCCTGATCTAAGAATCATTCAAATAAAATAAATCTTAACTTACACATTTTCTAACACAATAAAATATCTTACATTTGCATAAATTTCTAAACACAATAAAATATCTTATAATTGCATACATTTCTAAACACAAAATATCTTAGTATGCTACTGACGTCAGTTTTCAAAAATTATCGATAAGAAAAATTCACAAATATTAAACATATATAGCAGATTTTTTTTTAAAAAGTTAATGATCAAGTAATTTAAACTGGTACCAGAAAAACACAATAAAGAAATAATTAAAATTCAAAATTTAAGAAACTTATTATTCAAAATAATATAGTAAAGTCTTTTCAAAACATCAGTCTGGAAATATGTTAAATTTAGATAAAATTGCTTCTGTAGCAGAAATTTTTGAATAGCGACCCGCACTCGCTATGACATCTCGTTTCGATTAAGTAGAAATTTTTCCATATTTTCGATGTCGGAAATGACGTCGCACTTTTCTTTAACACAATTGTCACTAATGACCCGCACTCATTTAGCGACAACACAGGACAAGGAAGACCTTTCGAGTGGTTTCCATTAAACACTTTTTAAAACAATATAAAATTAATGTAGCTATGTAGATCGACGCACAACACAGTTTATGATATGGGCATAGGACTAGAACTTTTGGAGAGCCGATAGTGACTGGGCCAATGGCAGTGTCGATTTCTCTTCTTTGTTATCGACTTCAAGATCCACGCTAAATGCAATTTTACGATTACGGCGTAGATGATTTCCATGGAAGGCGACATTGAGATTTCCGTAGAAGCCGCCCCGTTGATGCACAGTCTTGTTCTATCGTTACTCCCTATTCGTCAATTTCGATTTTAGATTTTTATATATATATATATATATTTTTTTGAATTTTTATCCGGGTGGAACTCTTATCCTACCGACTCAATATAATGTAACCGTGGTTGTAGTCGTTGAAAATAAAACAGGCCGAGTTATTAACTAATTCCTTTATTTTCAATAGGAGAGAGGTGGATACGTGCATCTCCGTTTAGGTTACAAGCGAAAGTGCGCAGAAAAATCCCTGTATTCTCTCGGATAAGGGAATAACATATGGACACGTGATCAAAGTGAAGGGAATATTGGGAATTTTTAATAAGTTACGTAGGCGGTTCAGGGAAAAAGTTTGTTGCCAAAGAGACGCCGTCATGATTTTCTGTGGGCACGTGAAAGCGATTAAATATTCTTTTAGTAATAAATATGCCAAAATGAGAGATTTAATATACCTCCAGCGCGGGAAAAGAACGAAACTGGAGTTTTAGAAAAGTGATTTTGGAATACATTAAGACTTTAAAATATATAATATTAGAATTTGAAATAAAAGTAAGTGAGATTATTACACACACACACACACACGCGCGCGCGCGCGCACGCACACACACGCACGCACGCACGCACGCACACACACATATATATATATATATATACACGCCTGAAACGGCGTGATTTGCTCAGTGCTTTACATGATTATGAAAAAGGAATTTACACAGACGCCGCGAGTTTTTATAATACCAAAAAGGGGAAGTACCGAAGTTGAGACTCTAGAAATATTGCGACTCTTGCGAGTCTAGTTACAGTAGACGTGTTTTTTTTTATCATAGGATTGAAGTAGAAATAATTCGGTCGTAATTAAAAATGATCTGTCGTTAAAAAAGATTTATTTTAAAGATGGGAAAATTTCTTAGTCATTACATATGTATATATATATATAAAGGTGCCCAAACTTATCGTGGTCTAATAGCTAATTTCTAAACAGTTAGAGACAGGCATATACAGTAGAGTCTCTTTACAACGAATTTCTCCCTATAACGAAATTTTTAATCGGAATGTTAAATAACATTCAAAATATTCTCCATATAACGAAGTGGTTGTCTCCTTATAACGAATTTTTTCAGAGGTTTATGTTTTCGATTTTTGCCATTTTTGAAGAAAGTTGATGCTTTCTGTGCAACCAATTCGCTCACACGTGCCTGTTTCTGGAACCACTCACTCTTAAGATGTGAAAATTTTTCTGAAAATTTAACATCACGAAATGCAAAGTAATGCAAAATAACGGAATTTTTCAAGTAAAATAAACGTAAGTACATACTAGTACATATTATTCTCTAAGTTGGTGACTTGTCTTAATTTTGAGCATTTTATTTACACAATAATAATTAGTATAATTTTAACAAATTTATAATATATATTACTTCATTTTTAGTTGAAAATCATAATTAAATACATTTGAACTTATCTCACCTATTGAAAAGTTTGTAACATTTACTTAAATAACTGCAAAAATCTCTAATCTCCGTATAACGAAATTTTCTCTATAACGAATTTTTCAATTGGAACCAAGCGATTTCGTTATAAGGAGACTCCACTGTAGTTTCAGTTGGAAAAATGATTTAGATGACATAAAGAATTATATTTTATGTTGTTTGAGTCAACAAATGTACAGCTCAAAGAATTACGAAGGCTAAATTTGTACACAGTCGCCTGGTCCTATTAATCATATTTAGTAAATTATACTTGTATTAAAACTTTAAACAAAAATGTTCATGTTTTGGTCATGTATTTATTTTATTTTGTATTATATTAAATTTTTTTCCTCATTTCATTGTACTCCAATTTGGGTGTTATTTCTCTTTATTACTCAACAATTTAACTCAGTCGATGTTTGGATCCTTAAAACCTTGGTTTAAGGGAACCATGGATATCAAATTATACGTAAGAGATTCAATTGAAATTATATTCCTGGCGGACAAGCTGGTCGCCGAAGGCGACTAGTTAAAAATATAAGAAATAAGTGGGCGGCATTAGTTTTTTTCATTGGGTTTGTTGAACATGATTCAACAGAAGATGCCGGTTCAACAATGACAAGCACTGGAAATAATTTTTCTCAACTACGCTCTGTTGTTGCATCTGTCTTCTGTTACAGCGCTTTATTGTTGCATCGTTTTAACAATACTGCACATTGTTTCAATTACAATGCCCTGTTTAACAACAGGAAACATTTTCATTAGTGTTGTTGATTTCGATCAAAGTGATGACTGCGATATTTTGTGCTGGATTTATTGAAATATTTAGCTTTCTATCTTTGAAAAAGATAAACAGCCGCTTTTATGGCTGTGCATTTGCTTGGCTAGAGACCAATTTGTAAGTATTCCCATTTCTACTTAAATGCAATGAAATAATAGAAGTCAAAATATATCTCATCCTCATTCAGTGGTTTCAACTGTTTTTAACCCTAAAAATTTAAGCTGGTTCCTTTCCATTCAAATTAAATTGTTTAATAGCTTTTCAGTATTTTCAAACGCTACTCAAATAATAATTAAAAATTAATAATAATTTAAATTTAGACAATAAAAGTAGTCACTTCATTAAAATTATTGAACAGGTACAAACTAGGTTTTTGCGTTACTTATTTTACCGAACAAATCACTATTATCCGCAAGACTTATCCTATCTCATTTATGTACCATCTTTGGCATTCACAGTTTGAGGGTCCGACGTGACCTTTCTTGTCTTTTATTTTATCATAAGAAAATTAATGATGCCATTGATTGCAGTGACATATTGAGCCGTATCACTTTTTCTGTGCCGACTAGAAGTCTGAGGAAGAGTTGCTTATTTGTAAATGTATTTACCAGGTTTAATTACATACGTAATTTTTCTATTTATAAATTTTACAAGATTTTTAACAGGTACTCTGATGATCTTGATGTGTTTAATATGTCTTATGGTGTTTTTAAGACTGAATGTTTGCGGCTTTTGTGTTTTGAAGTGTTTTTATTTTGTGCGCTTTTTAAAATCGTGTTGTGTTTTTAGTGATTTCCGTGTATATCTGTGTCTATCTGTTGTTTTTACTAATCTGTATTTTACGGCTATTTTAGTGTTTGTTTCTGTATCATGCACTCTGTAATTGGAGTTTATTCTGTAGTGTGCCTTTTCTAAATAAATAAATTTAGTGTTAACCGGAATTATTGATTATAGGAGATACGAAGAATCCATGGTAATATACCTTGTGCTTGCATTTAACCGATAAGAAAAGTAGGGGAAAAACTGGTAAGGAGATCAAGTGTTATTTTGGAAAGAGATTTCAGCTTGTTGTTTCAAATCCAATCACCGAAGTAATTAAGCACTTCCATCGGTTATTATTAAAAAGTTTCAAAAGCGTTGGAAGAATTTATAGCAATTAAGAAATTACATTGCAAATTACTCAGTTTGCATTACATTTCAAATTACTCAGTTATTTAAGCTTTCGGAAATTCCAATTAGGTTTAGTGTTAGACATTATATAAATAACTGGGTTGTCAATCAGATTCAGAGTTAGACTTTATATATAAATAGCTGAGTTGTCATTATTTTGTTTAATCGCTTCAGTTTAAATGCATTTTATAAAGCTTTCACCTTCTACACTGTGAAGAAACTTTAGTAATTTGAGACACTGAACTAATAATACAAGAAATTGTGTTACGTTATCCACGTTTTTCCTTGCTTTTGTTTCATTTTCCACTTTCATCGAATAACGGTTTTTAAATTCAAATATGCATATTTAATGGTGCAATTTTATGTACTTTGATGCGCATTTTTGAAATTTAATGATTTAAAATTTTCTTTTCCTTTTAGATGTGTTTTACTTTAAAAAATAACCACCAAAAGAGATTTATTTTGACGCAAGGGAATTTCTTATTTTCTTGCACTACATTTCTTAATTTTTTCAACCAACATCGTTACTGAATTTGGAACAACAGAGAATGTTTATTTTGTTATAAAATCAGCATAAAACATTAATTACGATCTGTCTTGTTGCAGGCGTCAAATTAAACAATATGCAACTTATGAATCAAAATTTTGGTATAAATATTTCAATTCTAAATGAGGTATAACTTTGTTGTAAAGTGAAGCGAAATGGCGGAGATCATCAGCTCAATCAGCTAGGCGGAGACGCGTGTGATGTCAGCCTGCGAGCTGAATTGAACAATCGGAACTTTTTGTGATCTCGGCAGCATAAATTTGATGTGAACGTGTGTTTGTTGTACCCTCCTGTGTGAAATAAATTCGTGTTACTAAAGGAGTTTTAACTTTATTTGAACCTAAGACACCCAGCAACTGGTAGATGCAGCTCATAAGACTTTTGAACTTTGATGGGGAAATTAGCAGAGTGTAGTATGCAGAGATGAGAAACAGTTTGAAGTAATCATTGTTTATTTTTAAACACATAGACACAGACATGAAGACGTTTACAAGTACATAGTTAGAAGTACAAGTCGTTAGAAGTACAATACCGTGACAAAAACATCGAATGGAATCATGGGATACATTGACGTATACAAATCAAACACTAATAACATTAACACCAATTAATTTACAGCATTTGTCGTGCTTTTGGAATGTTGAAGTCTTAGTTAGAATGTCTACAACCATTTTATCAGTTGGAATGTAATTTATCTTTATTTCACCACGTTCACAAGCTTCACGGATGTAATGGCATCGAATGTCAATGTGTTTAGTGCTTGAATGAAAAATCGGATTTTGAACAAGTTTTTGATCTGCTGAAAAAACACAGCTCACACCAATTATCAAAGTACCACTCGTAAGAACCACAGAATATCAGTTCCTAATCTTAACAATGTATATGACTTTTCGACCGGAACCTTCCTTTCCAAAACAAACAAGTGACCTATCCTTTTTCCAAACGTAGCGCCATGACCAGTAATCTGTAATACAGTGAACTTTGAACACTTGTCTTCTATAGAAATACTCCAAACAGCAGTCAGTGTCATCAAGACAGTCAGTCCTCCATCTCCACTTCAATTCGTCAATAACCCAGGTAGAAAAACGGCGTAAATAAACAATTTCTTTGGCACATTCAGACAGTGCAATATATTCCGCCTCGGTGCTGGAAAGCGAAACACAATGTTGCTTTTTACTTTCCCATGAGATGGCCCCGTCAGCAAATTTTAAAACATTCGCTCAAAAAGAAACACCAACTTCCGTTAAATAAATAAAAAAAATGCAACACCGGGTGCGAAAACTAATAATAGGGAAAAAAGAATCCGCCGTAAATGAATTCACCATGCTGCCAATAGATGGCAGCACGTCAATTCATGCATTTTGACGTTTTTAATTAATATCGTTTTAACTCATTACAATTTCGGAATTTAAATAGTCGAAATGGATTCCTTGGATTATTTTCCATCTTTTGGTCTAATGGCTAGTTTCAGGATTCAGTGGTTCGTGAGAAGATAGAAGGTAGATACATACATACGTCTGTTGACGTTCGAATTTTAATAGGGTAGATATTTTAGTAAGATTTGACAAGCTCTATGTCGAATAGTTTAGCTCCAACAGACCTTCGAACCTTAGGTATCCGGTTTTACCCCACCTTTTATATATATATATAGTCGGACCTCTATTTAACGCATCTCGATTTTGCGAACTTTTCCTTGGAACCAAGAACATTTTGCGAATTTCTTCGTAAAATAAACTCCGAATAGCGAAGTGCATTCTCTATTTAACGAACTTTTTCATGTGATCCAATATTTTTTTCTCTCTATTTTTCAAAATATTTCCGAGCATTTCAAACTTTTTCTTCCTTTTAACACATTTTATGGTGATCAATGACCTTGAACTGGTTTTACCAGTAACCTAA
This sequence comes from Araneus ventricosus, assembly GCA_013235015.1. Taxonomy (NCBI): domain Eukaryota; kingdom Metazoa; phylum Arthropoda; class Arachnida; order Araneae; family Araneidae; genus Araneus; species Araneus ventricosus. The sequence goes on from BGPR01011415.1 coordinate 7,253, forward strand.
CTCAACGAGAGCAGTAAAATCGCTGTCATTCTTTGCATTTCATCCAGGAAGTGCAATCTTTCTCCAGCCCCCTCAAGGTTCACTTCACTAGAAAAACTTTCAATACCCTCCTCTAACCATCAATGGAGCTGTCCCGTGTCCTTGAACTAGTCTCACGTTTTCTAGATTGTTGGTCAGAGTCGTGCTGGTTATTTCGGTTCTTGTAGCTGGAAAATATCAAAGCGAAAGTGCTTGAGCATCAAAGAAAAAAATTTAACTCTTCATGAGGTGGAAAAAAGCGTGAAGAAAAAGGATATTGCTTTAAAATTTGGTATTCTTCCAAACAGCTTATCAACCATAATAAAAAATCGTGATAAGATATAAAATTGTGATTCATCGAATTCTTGTTCAAAACATTTAAAAACGTGTGTCTATGAAGATGTGGATGAGGCAGTTTTGAAGTGGATAAACACAATGCGAGATAAAAATATTCCGATCTCTGGGCCTTTCATAATTGAGAAAGCTCTTCAATTTGCGAAGGCATTGGGATATGACGAATTTCGAGGAAGCAATGGATGGCTTGAAAAATTTAAGAGAAGACACGGAATTATGGCAAAAGTAATATATGGTGAAAGTAAAGACGTTGATGATAATGATAGTGAAAATTGGATAACGGAGACACTGAGAAAAATTTTTAAAAGACTATAAGCCAGAAAATATCTTTAATGCGGATGAGACTGCTTTATTTTTTCAATGTTTGCCTCAAAAGACATTAACATTTAAAAAGGAAAAATGCTTTGGAGGAAAACAAAGCAAAGCAAGATTAATTGTCATGTTAGGTGTAAAATATGATTGGACATCAGAAATTGAAACCATTAGTTATCGGAAGAAAAAAAAATCCAAGATGTTTCAAAGGTGCAAATTCTTTGAAGGTTGATTATGACTATAACAAAGATCTTGGATTACGTCAGAAATTGGTGAAAAATGGGTTCAAAAGTTGTACAAACGTATGATTTCAGAGTGTCGCAAAATTGCTCTCGTTTTTGACAATTGTTCCACCCATCCGAAGGAAATCAACCCAAAACTGAAAAATGTTATAGTTTTTTACTTGCCACCAAACACCACATCAAAACTGCAGCCAATGGATCAAGGGGTGATAAAAAATTTCAAAATATATTATCGCAAGAGAAAAGTTATCACTGCGCTTGAGAATAATCAATCCATGCCAAAGATCAACTTACGGGAAAGCATATCAGAGATTTCCAAAGCATGGAACTATGATGTCACAGATCGTACTATTCACAACGGTTTTGCCAAAGCTCGATTCATTGTCAGCACTGAGAATTCGGCAAGTACGGAGGACGAAGACGATATTCCCTTAGAGGAACTTAAGAAAGTGTGGATACAGCTAAGGGAAAAAGAAGAAATGAACGATGATGTGCTGATTGATAATTTTCTTTCACTTGATTCTGAAGCTGAAACCTCGAAAACACTAACTGAATTGGATATTTTGGACAGTGTGAAAAAAAAAAACAATACAGCAATGAATTGCGATGAAGACGAAGATGATGAAAATGGAAATGATCATGATGCAGAAACAACAAACCTTCGTATGATGAAATGCTGAAATCATTTGAAACAATCCGACCCGAATTCCAGTTTGGAGAAAATATGCCTGAAGGGGTTTTTGGTGCATTGCAAAGGTGCGAGACGTATTATGAGAGAAAACACTTTTTCAAACAAAACACCCAGACAAAATTAACAGACTTTATCAGTAGTTAAATTTAAGGAAGCATGTGGTAATGTATGCATAAAATTACTTGTTATAATAAATGCGATAATGTCGTTAAAATTCATTAATTTTAATATAAATAATTTTTTTTTAAATTGAAAATACAGTTTATTCCCGGACAATGTTTTGTTTTATTCTTGTTTTCCTTGCAGATTTCTTTTTGATGGGTAAGATATGTAAAACAAATATATATTACTTTACTAAATAAAGGGGTGATTAATTAGTTTTTTTAATAATATTTAGTGTTTATGAATTTAAAATCTGTTTTGTGTAGTTTAAAGTACTTTAAAAGATGAATATCTATTTAACGAACTTTCCATATAATACATTTTTTTTCGGGATTTAGCGACTTCGTTAAATAAATGTCTATAATACCAAAAAATCAAAATTTAAAAAACTTGAACAAAATATGTGACTTAAGTATAATTAAAGGAAACCAAAAATTGTTAGAACATTAAAAATATTGCAAAATCCGTAGAAATTAATATAGATGTCTAAGAAGAAATAAAGCTTACACTCTAGAAAATATTGAAAATTATAGAAAAGAAAACAAAAACTGAAGGACGAAAACTACATTTCACTACAATTTGCACTAAAAAAGATGAAATAGCCAATCCAAAAAGATGGAAACTAACAATTTTAAAGACACGTTGAACTGGAGACAAACACGTTCATACATATATGAAATGTTTTTGTTGTTGTCTACGACTAAAGTTTGGTTTTGTTCTCACTGGCGGTTCATTATTCCTGACTGCGTTTTGTTCAGGAGAAGATTCCTGAATTTTTATAAGTTTCGTGGCTACCGTGAGCCATTCTGTAGTTGTATTAGGGGGTTGGACTGTCATTAACTGTTTGCATTGGGTTGGTAACCCATGTGTAAAACCCTCTAAAATCAGCTGAGGGGCAAGACCTAATTGTCTTGCACAATTTAATTTTTCATGAAGGTATTTGACTAAATCATCAATTTTTCCTAAATGATGCTGTGGAAAAAGAGCAAAGTTAACTGCAATGGGTTGCAAAAACTTTTCAGTAAGAACAGAGCAGAGATAATCAAAATTACAGATATTTAAACAGTAGTTACTATTGTGTGTTAGTGCAGAACCTTTCAGAAATTTAGATACATTTTTTACTTTCCAATCTTCATTTTTATTATGTTGCCTGCATGTTTCATTAAAATACTGCAGCAATAATTCCATCTTCATTCCCTTTTCAGAATCAAAAGGAATTATGTGTGGGTCACTTAAATTAGTATTTTCCATGAGTTCATTAGTATTAGAACTACTATCTACCATTTCTATATTTTTATCATTAGGATTAGGCACTTTTAGTCCTGATATAAGAATCATTCAAATAAACAAATAAATTAAATCTTAACACAACTTAAATTTCTAAACACAATAAAATATCTTATATTTGTGCATACTTTTCTAAACACAATAAACGTCAGTTTTCCAAAATTGTCAATAAGAAAAAATTTACAGATATGTAAACATATACAGTAGATTAAAACAATTAATAATCAAGCAATTTAAATTGGTACCAGAAAATATACCTTAAAAGAAATAATTAAAATTCAAAACTTAGGAAAATAATTATTCAAAATAGCATTTTAGATGAAATCAATTCTTTAGTAGAAATTTTTCAATAGCGACCACAAATTCTTTTTTCAGTTTTAAATACTGTATGGAAATCAGTGGAACAGACCATAAAAGCATAGTAGATTTCATATTCTTTGTAGACAACAGATTCCCTTAAAATTGTAAAATCTTCCAATAAACCTCATCTAGTTGTAATGTTTTGTAAAACTTTCTCACGAATTTCTGCATGAAATTCTTCAGATCCATAAATACAGAATGATATCGCCCTAAATAACAATTTCCATCACCTACAATAGGTATTTCACAATATTTTTGACACGCCATTGTGATGGAACTGTTGGGATCTATATATTTAAAATAATATGGTAAAACATTCAGATAGTTCGCCAGCCCCAACCACTCGACGGATTTCGACAATTTTCATTTCATATGAAAGCTGATGACATCTAGATATGACATCAAGTGTCGCCTGTCCCCCCATCACCTCCACTTTCGAACGAAATCGTTAAGACTTTTCAACACCAAACATCATCTATATGTTTTTTCGATTTAGTTCGAAAATGGGGGTGGTGGGGGACAGGCGACCCTTCATGACATATCTAGACATCATAAGCTTTCAGATGAAATGAAAATTGTCGAAATCCGTCGGGGGTTGTGTCTCGTTTTCCCACGTTCTGAAATGTGCAAATTTCCTCCTTTCCCTTCTAGTATGTTAAAGACACCATGACTTCGAATTCTTCACAAGAGATGAATTAATAGAAGACAAGGTGCTAATTTAAACGATGAATGAAGAAGTGATTTCGCCTTTCATTAAAGACACAATGGACTGCATTGAAAAACTTCGAACTCATTTCTTTTTTCAAAATATTATTGAAAAAAATCACTCAATGAACTTAATTCGATTAATAATTCTGCACTTAAAATTCGGAGTCAATCAGCATGTCAAACGACGGGTAAAGACTTTCTTAATTAAACGCCTACCTGCATGCACGTGAATCATATCAGATATGCAAAATTAGTACTGAAGATAGGCAATAAAGGTATGACTTTTTTCCTCGCTTTTATGATAAATTTGTGATTTTAAAATTTAATTACCGATTTCCACAGTATGTAGCATTATACTAGTACTGTCTTTAAAATTAATAATTTTAAATGAATTTGCAGCTGTAGCGCTAAGTTTGTAATGAACAAATTTGTTTTAAAAATTTCGATGATACGTCTTTTCATTTATACGTCATTTTACGTCAGTCCCTTGAAAGACGTATAAACGATGCTTTACAGTACTGCATGTGCCATTACAGTTTTACACTATTAAAACATAAAGTACAGTAGAACCCTGCTAATCCGAACTAATTTGGACCGACGCCTGTTCGGATTACAAAAAATTCGTGTTACCCGAAATTTCGATAAAAAGAGAAAAGAAAAAGATGTGTGCTGAAAGAAATGTAAGTTATAAGTACTCAGTACTACTATCTCTTGAATTCTTTAATTCAAAAACAATAGAAAGAGAATATGTTTCCCCGTTTCGTTAGAATAATGGATGTGCTCCTGTATGAAGTGACTTTATCTTACGGCTAATTGCATTAGTTTCTTCAATGTGTACAAAATTATGCATGCTGAAAAAGTACTTTTTTGTTTTCAGTATGTATATTTAAATCTTTTTAGGTAATATTTTCAGTTTCATATAGTTTTCGAAAAAAAAATCGGTTCGGATTAACCGGAATTTCGGATTAGCGGGGTTCTACTGTATATGAAAAAAATATATATCACGTTCGTATTTAAACGACGCCATTTGACATAATTCAGAAATAAGATTTTTTTATTTCAGATGATATTTATTCTTATTTATTCAGATTCTATTTTATTTATTTCAGACGCGCAACGGATGAAGTATCCAGAACACGAACATTACAGATGCGGGACAGCCTGCCAAAAAAGCTGCGAAAGCATCAAGCGAGCACCAAGACTGTGCAGTACGCAATGCATATATGGTTGCTTCTGCAACCGCGGTTACATCAGAGCTAGCGATGATGAGACTGCTGGATGCATCCCAAAGACCGATTGTCCACAGCAGACTCCAAACAGATCATTCCTTGTTCAATAACTAAACTAATAAATGCATCATGGAAGGCTTGAGTTTATTCATTTATTCTTTTTTTTTAATTGGTGATTCAAGAACGCATGAATAATAAAATTCACTTTCTTTGTAATAGACACAGCAAAGAGTTACTAAAAATAGCAAGCTTTTTGAATTGCATATCTCGCAAATTGTACTGATGAATATAACTGTAGTTCTGTGAAAAGTAGACCTTGCCCCCTCCCCCAAATAAAAAAAATAAAATTTGTGTTTCACCGCAATCTTCAAAAGTTTAGTCAATTTTGTCGCAAAGACAGCATTGCTTGCACCGGACATCATAATTTGACTCTCGTGGAAGTATCCTCTTTGTTCCCATATAATGACTATCTTACAAAGTTATATTTACAATCGATGAACAATATTACACAGCAAAATTATGTGCAAATTTTATTCCCAAACAAATACAGAAACCTTTGTCCCCATATAATGACTATCTTACAAAGATATATTTACAATCAATGAACAATATTACACAGCTAAATTATGTGCAAATTTTACTCCCCACAAAATACAAAAACCTTTGTCCCCATATAATGACTGTCTTACAAAGTTATATTTACAATCAATGAACAATATTACACAGCAAAATTATGTGCAAATTTTACTCCCAAACAAATACAAAAACCTCACAAAACAAGTGCAGAAGCCAGTGTGATAAAATATTTCAGCAATGCAATGAAAAATCAAGCGATATAAAACTCTTATAGGACATTAACCCTCCTAGTGGCGGAAACGTCTTTTTCCGTTTACAGGTTCAGTTCAAAAGCAGATAGTTCGTATTTATATGAATATTTTCTTAAACAACGATGGATAAAGTATTCTTCTGACTCCAGAGAAATAATGAAATGCAGAAAACATCGGTTGATTCACTTTAAAAGTTACGTTTTCTATCCTGAAAACTAAAATATCATAATAATTGAGAGCTTAGAGGGTTAATTTCCCACGAAAGTTATTTTTACTATCATATTCTTAAAAGTGGAAAAAGGATCTCGATGAAATTATGAGATTGGTATTTATCACTACAGTATAAATTGCTCTGATAAATACGCAAAAAAGAAAGAAAGAAAATAAAAGCTACACAAATTACAACAAGTTGAAGAAGATAATCTTCTTCAAATTTTTATAACATTAACCACTTGTTAGAACCGCAGAAAAACTTTTCACGAAAGCAGAAAAACAAAATTAGATGTAACTAAGCAGGAAAAGAAAATATCTCAACTCGGTGATATGATCTCATCTTTCTAGTTTTTTTTCAATGCGAATTATTTGCATAAATCTTTTCGTTATTCTGTATTAACAAAATTACAATTAAATGCATGATTTATAGTATTATCAAAATTGCTATTACATGTAGGCTTTTATCATATTACCAAAATTACAATTAAATGTCTGCTTTTATCACTATTAACAAAATTACTTGTTACCAAAATGATTAAAATGTTTTAATGATGCCAAACTCGCCATTCACTTTACAAAACGTTGAAATTAGTTAAACGGCCACCCTCTCGAAATGAATTTAAAAAGTCCTAGATCATAGAGACCGTATTTTATTGCTTCAATAAAATTGAATTTTCTTCGAAATTGTGCCAAATTCGAAAAAAATTGAGCAACGTGTTTGGCCATAATTGCGTAACAAACAGATTTACAGACAGACAAAGTGCTGAATCGTCAAGTTAAAACAGAGACCTTCCTTCGATCGGTTAACTAGTTTTTCACATTTATGTGTCTCTTCTTCTCTTATGATACAACTCCTTAACTCGAATGTAGATAGGTTTACTATTTCAGTGTACATCCAATAATCCTTTATATAGTTTCATTGACTTATTAGGATAAAAATTAAATGAAACTGAATTTTTTTACAAACAAAGTTTTTCAGTTTAAAAAAAAATTAGTTGAGAGGAAAGTAATACTTCTTGTTCTTTCACATGTGTCGTGTAGCTACAAAAGTGGACATCGCCAAAAAAAAATAACATTTTCGGGAAATGTGGATTCTTGAAAGATGAGATTTAAAAACAAACTGCATGGCATTCTAAGTGTTTTTGCAATGTGATTCTGCTCTCAAACAGTTCGACGATCGGGCTTTTAAAAATTCTCTGAATATCTCCATCAACAAAAACACTGCAATTGTATTTTATAACCCGCGACCCTTTAGGAGCAGAAATCCAGTTCTGAAACTGAGAAACAACAGTATTAATATTTTCCCAATTAAATAACTTAAATATATAAGACATTTTATATGAAAAGGGAAACTAAGCAACTTTAATAAAAATTACTGTTGGAAAAAGAAGCAAAGAATCCGGCAGACGTTATCAAGGATCACCTGCAGGCAGGGATTCAAAAAATGAGGTCTTTTTCTGTAGGAGGCATGTCCAAAAATTAACTCTCGTGACCCGAAAGTTCCCAACAGAAAATAAAGACAAAAGGACTACCCGAAAAATTTTTTACACATCACAATAAATACGGCAGTTTCAAAAAAGATTTTAAGAATAAGAGCCATTTCATTGACATTCATTATGTCACGGTAGTAGTAGTCACAGTAGGGGAAGGTGCTGAACGTCTTTTCATTTGTCAAATCAAGTCTAAAACCTAAATTTTGGGGTGCTTTGGAAACATCAGAAAATCAACGTTTCGATCCGTATTAGTTTTTCTTCCTACTTATCACATAGTAATTTAGTAAAATAGTAAATCACATAGTAAATTTTAAAAAATATCTTTCATTTTTAGCCAAGAAACATCACTGGGTTGTAACTTGGCCACCCTGTGATGTACTTTGGCCTGGGCAGTAAAATATGATATTGTCACGCTTGAATTCGGTACAAATCTTAACTTTTTAAAATCATTGCACAGTATTTAGTACATATGATGGATGAACTATATCACAATTGCAAAAGGATGTTTGTTTTCTAAAAAATACGTAGATAATTTGTTTTAAAAAATATCTTTCATTTTAGCCAAGGAACATCACTAGGTTGTAACTTGGCCACCCTGTGATGTACTTTGGCCTGGGCAGTAAAATGTGATATTGTCACGCTTGAATTCGGTACAAATCTTGTCTTTTTAAAATCATTGCACAGTATTTAGGTACATATGATGGATGAACTATATCACAATTGCAAAAGGATGTTTGTTTTCTAAAAAATACGTAGATAATTAGTTAGAAACTTTTGTTCGCTCAAAAAGCAAATTATACATTAATGACTTTAAAATTGTTCTGACTAGGAAAAAAATTTACTAGTCTAAAGAAAAAGAAGTTATAAAAGGAAAATCACATTTTAACATCTAACCGTCTTTGGCAACCAGTTTGCTTGCCAGGAATTCTGGCTCTGTTTTATTTATTTGAACTCGTTATGTCTAATTTGGTATTCATGGTACCGTTAACAACAAAAAATTACTTCCTGATTTACTTAATATCTTAGATCAGAGGTTCTCATCCTGTGGTACGCGTACCCCTAGGTGTAGGCGAAGGACCAGTTCCAACCAAAGGTTCCTTTTGATGTAAACATGAGAATAGTGCAAGGGATATTGAGTTTGGGACTCGGCTGCTCAGCTTTGGAAAAATTCTGCATGAATATGAATTTAAATATAATGTCGAGTAGAACTTTTAATTTCTACAAGAAAAAAATTCTAGGTGGACATCTTTTTGCAGCAAATCAGATGTTATGTAATATTCGCAAAGATGTCAAAGAGGCATATGGCTCGAGAAACGACAATGATGTTGTCGATATTGGAGTTTCCTACGATGGGAGCTGGTTGACGAGAGGACATACCTCAAACATTGGAATTGGATGTGTGATTGATCTGCTGACAGGATTTGTGATAGACTTTGAAGTTATGTCAAAACGTTGTGAAGAATGTCAGCAGACTAAACTGGCCCTTGGCGAAGATACTGCTGAATTCCATTTTTGGTATGAAGGCCATCGAGATTTTTGCAGCATCACACATGTCGGGTCATCTGGCTCGATCGGGTCAAAGCAGCAATAAAATTGTGGGAAAGATCTGAGAGCATTGGCTTCCGATATACATCCTTACTCTGACGGTGACTCAAAAGCATTCTTAGAACTAAATGAAAGGAAAATATATGGAAGTCAAGTTGAGATTTAAAAAGAAGAATGCATCAACCATGTGAGTAAAAGGCTGGGAACAGCTTTGAGGAAGACCGTGAAAGATTGGCGGGTAAAAGGTGTGACTTTGGGGGCAAGAAGCATGGTAGCTTGAAAGAAGAGACAATTAAAAAACTTACTCGTTACTATGCTAATGCAATACGTAAAAATAAAGGCGATATTGAAGCTATGAAAACGGCAATTTACGCTACGCTATTTCATAGCATATCTACTGATAACAAGCCGCAACATAAAAAGTGCCCCTCTGGTGAAGATTCTTGGTGTTTCTATCAGTCGGCATTGGCTCGTGGAAAGAAACCAGGTGCTCATAAAGATTGGGTGAAAACTCCAATCAATGAAAAACACCTCTGTAAAATCTTGCCAATATATCAACGGCTAGCTTCTATAGATCTGTTGAGCAGGTGTGTTAGAGGGTTAACACAAAATTCTAACGAAGTTTTACATGCAATGATTTGGAACAAATGCTCCAAAGAAAATAGTGCTTCTAGGAATCGAGTACTGATTGCCGTATCTAACGCAATTTCTGAATATAACGTTGGAACTTTAAAAACGCTAGAAACATTTCAGGGCATAAATTGCCTTCCAACAAGTTCTGTATCAAAACACTTGGCTAATTTCACTGATTATAGGAGAACATATTTTAGAAATAAAATAAAATCTGTGAAATATAAAGTCGCACAACAAACAATTAAGCTAGTTAAATTGCGCCGACTTAAAACCGAGAAGAAATTGGAAGGTATTACGTACAAAGCTGGTTATTTTTAATTTGTGTTATTTTATGTATAAAGTAGGTTATTTTTAATTTGTGTTATTAGTATCATTATAATGTATAAATGTATTTTGTTCAAAATTTTTATGAAAATATTAAGTTAACGTTATGCTGAATAATCTTATCGTTTTCGTAACCAGTGTTATTGATACGTGGAACAACATGATATTGTGAATAAGAAAATATTATTCAATCATATTGAGTGAAATTAGTGTTCTGGTGTATGTTATAATTTGGGGAATAACATATTAAAAAAGTTGGAGCTCTAAAAGTATTATTAGTTTTTGTTTTATGCCTTTAAAAACTTTAAATGCATTTTTCTCAGACTTTTATTTTGGTTGATGCTAGTGTTTACTATTCCCTAAGGCTTTTTTTCCTGTTTAAGAGTTGTGAGCTTGTTGGATGGTAAAGAACTTCTTAGCAGTGAAAAGGAATCTCTCCCTTAGCTGACTTGCGGCCCATCTCAAAAGTTTTCGGCATCTTTGGAGCCGCACGAGTTTGTTTTTTTCAGTGAGAAGCTGAACTTTTTGAAACTTGTAGGGCTTCCGTCCAGGCTCTGTTTTCAGCATTCGCCGCACCGATCGGTCACTTATTCCCATGTCACGAGCGATCTTTCTCATGGAAACCCTCGGATTTCGTTGAACTCGCTTTTTGATGGCCTTACGATTCTTGAAGTGTTCACCGTATGTTTTTGTCCACTTCCTGGACGTCGACCATCATTGCCAAGCTCTTTGAAACGGCAGATTGAATCAGACACTGTTTGCCGAGACACATTAAGCAAACGAACGATTTCACACTGTCGTTTTCCTCGCTTAAGCAATTCTAAAATAGCAGACATTTTGCTTGACATTGTAAAAACGCCAAAAAACAATACGTAAACTAAGAGATATATTATAAAATATTTTATAATTAAAGTGGTAGACAAAAAGAAATGCGCTCAAATTAAAAAGAAATTAGTTAACTTCTATTCTATGATGCACTAACTTTGTCCGAGTTTTTTTGCCACACCCTGAAGTATAGAGCGCTGTTCCAGTTACTGAATGTAATCGAGGGAAGGTACGAACAGCTTTTCTTACGAGATAATTTACGAGCTGGCGTTTTATGTCCAGTTTCTTTGCCATCATTGTAGAATCAATTCTTGGTAAATTATCCGATTTACCTTGTACAGAACCAATATCCATTATGAAATTAAACGTTGAATAGTAGAAAAGCCAAAAACTTCACTTCTAAAATTTAAGCTAGTACAAACGCCTGGAATCAAAACATGGCACAAAATTAGCGAAAGAGAAGTATACGAAGGAAGACACATATGACGTCAAAATCTACTCGACCAATGAGAGTGCGTTTCGGATTTCATCATCATTCCTGCTATTTCAGTGCATCTTTCGCCCTCAATATTTAAATAAATAAATTTTTATGTGAAATTTCACTTGCATATTTGAAATTATAATTTTTTTTCTATAAATAGGGATTTTTTTCACGCGTTTTTAAAAAATGCTGAAGTTCCCCATTGGTGGTCTAAATTGGGCAACCGGTTTCGTTGGATTGACGACAAACTTTTCAAAATTATTTTTTTACTACTATAGAGTATATTTCATAAAAAATAATTACACTGCTTTGAAAATAAATATTCTACATAAAGAATTTATTACTTTTCTTTATTAAAACTACTTTTATTTATTAAAACTACTTTTCTATCACTGTACATTAAAAACTGTCCAGGTAGTACAAATTTTGTGTCTCTCCTCTATATCGGAACAAGCATACAAGTAGTTTAAAGGAACACATGATAATAGAAGCAATATACCACCCCTTCAGGGCTCACTGTGACTAATACGAATATATTTCCGCACTATGTTTTCTCTAATTTTACTAAATTTTGAAAAAGGTTTTAGTGTAGGGGGAATGGAGGAACATTGAAACACCTTTTTCGTAAAGCTAAAAAATGATTTTACCAACGGCAATAATTAGAATTAATACGATGCATTTATACATTTGTTAATCTAATATAGGATTTCAGTTGATTTTTGGTCATAAATGACATAATAAAATACTTATCACACTTTTTCTTAAAAATGGATTTGCATCAATCTACCCCATACTAGGGTTACATTGATACACAATTGGAACACATTGAATAATGATGATTAATAGGTGTGAGATAAAAAAAAATTGTTTGATCAAAAAAATTTGTATTCCAAATCAAAGTTTAAAAGTTTAACAAAGTAACAAACTTTTATTTTAATCAAATATCAACATTTTTAATGAGACTGGAAAAATGAAACAATAATGATTCAGAATATAATTAATCTCTACAAATAATAAAGGAGAATGTATGTGTGTGTGTTAAAATACTTTGGAGGGAGGAAATGTGTACCTCGAAGCCATTTTATGAAATTTTAATTAATTAAAAATTAGTTAAAATATTTTTATTAATTAAAATTAAGAAATTTTCGCATTCTGCCATGATAATTTACGAAAATAATATAGCAAAAATAATTTCCATACCATCTGAAAATGCAAAAAATTAAATTTCGGTAATATTAATTAGATTGCCGTACAATTTTTTTCTCCAATTTTAATAAATTCATAAAAAAATATTTGAAACCTTATTAACAACAATATTTTTCATTTTTGCAATGAAATTCAAATCGTTTTCATTGTTAAATAAAATACTTAATTGATGTTTCTCTTAGATAGTTCACCTTTACCTTTCTTCCATTTCTGAAGACGAATTTGCAAAGTAGTTGCTATTACATTGAAAGCATTATCAGCTGTTGGAGTGCATTCGGGTTTAAATTTCCACCAAAAGGATGTAAAAACAGCAATTTAAATGGTAAACTTGATTCGGAAATATATATGCGTCAACCTGAAGGTTTTTTTACAAATGAAGAATTGGTGTGCAAGCTCAATAAATCAATATATGGTTTGAAGCAATATTTTAAATGCTGGAATGACTTTCAATAAATTAATGATTCATTTAGGATACAAAAGATCCAAGGCAGATTATTGTTTATAGAGCAAGATGACAAAGGATATTAAAATATTTATTTTGCTTTATGAGGATGATTTTGTTATTTCTGGAAATGATAAAAATCAAATTAAAAGTAACAAGCAGCAACTTTTTGAAAAATTTCAGATGTAGGATTTGCGAATTTTGAAATATTATCTTGGATTAAACGTAAGATATGAAAAAAATGAAGGAGCTTGGAATTTTTCAGAGAAATTGTATTTTTAATTGGACTCAGCGAAGTTCTGAAACTAGTCTTGATGTGTTTTTTAAATGGTCTTTGTATTTTAGTTTAAATTGAGCATGTGTTTCATCTTAATATGCATGAAGTATGCTCCAATAATTTTTTAAAATAAGGGTACATATTTTTGTTCTACACATCACTTTTCTGAGGTATTTGCGTTTGAAATTTTCATTAGAATTTTATTACATCATACTTTTGCTGTAAAAAAATCAACAAAATCCATTGGTAACTTTTTGAATTTTTGGTAAGGAATCCACGAGATGTATTTAAATATTTCACAT
>BGPR01011415.1:25944-39656 GCA_013235015.1 Araneus ventricosus
TTTTTCTTTCAGTTATAAAGATATGAATGTTAACGTTGTGAACAATATTGCACACTTTTACTTAATAATTAAACTTATTTATATATACTGATGAAAAATATTGTATAGTATGCTAGCATGATTCTTATTGCTGTTGAAATTGCTCATATTTTTCTTTCAGTTATAAAGATATGAACGTTGTATGATTTTGCTTCCTCTGACTGGCAATGAGCAGTTCTTGCTACATTCCCATAATTTTCTTTCATTTAGAATGTGAGTATACGTTGAACTTGTTTTATAACACTTTTACTTAACTTTACTTGTTTCCTGTTTGTAAACACGGAATTTTGTTAACGATTTTTCACTGTCTTCCTGGTGTACTTGAGTTATGAAATGTGGTAAATACGGTGCTGTTCAAAATCATTAGAACTCAACAGAAAATTTTTCAGTTTTTACTATCGAAAATAAATTTAATTATTTATATCTCAAATATATTAGTTTTCTTATTAATCCAATCGTATTCATTAAAAAAACATCAAATAACTCAAATTTTATTGCAAGATAAGTCAGAATTAGAACATTTCCATATAACTCTAAATTATATGTTCAAAATTACTCGAAAGGTCAAAAACTTACAACGAAAAAATGGCACATCAATTTTTAAAAATAAAATATCAGTGTTTAATGTTTATATGGGCATTCTTTAGACCCAATCACTGCTTTTAGTATTTGATTCAGACTATCAACAAATTCATGTCTTGTCTCCTGGTTGATACTGGCCATTCATCTTTGATCGTATCAGAAAAATTGATTTTTATAACTTTTCTCTTCAAAAGGGAATTTCTAATTCAAAACTGACCATAAGTTTTAGATTGCATTACGATCTGAGCTTCTGTGGTGGCCACTCCAGTATCTTAATCTTGTTTTTTGAATAATAATCTTTGGCAATCTTTGACGTGTGTTTTGGGTCATTATCTTGTTGAAAGATATACCGTCGACCCACACTCAAATTTGAGATGGATTTCTAAAGATTTTGGGGCAGGATATTGACGTACTTACTGACAGTCATTTTGCCTTGATCGTCACAATCTCACCAACACTTTTAGAAGAAAACATACCCATACCATCGCATTTACGCCTTCATGTGTTACACTCTGTAGGATATGCATCTGTTTAAGTGTGAATCCTTCGAAATATCTCTTATGCCGAAATATGTCATTTCTTTAACTATAAAAAATGATTGAAGAACTTCTAAATTTCTGTTAATTTAGTTCGAATTTTTCTCAATAGATGGAGCTAGGTTTGCTAGGTTATAAACTTAAGATCCATTGTTTCTGAATTGCTACGATGGCGTTGTTTTTACTGGTATATTTGGCAGAAGGTAATGTTAATTTTATCTTCTACTTCTTTATTGGATTTGTTAAAGAAGACTACCTGAAATTTTTCTTATTTAAGAAATGTTTTTTCCTACATTATTTCAATTAGTGGATAAATTCAGGCCACAGAGGGAATATTATTTGACTATTAGGTCATTCCCTTGAGAGAAAATTAAATTTATCCATATTAGAACTCCGATGGCGAGTGTCAAAAATTTCGCCATTCGAGCTCTCTTCCATTTTTTTCCATGTTATTTGTTTAATCTTAATGTGCTGTAATTTTTATTGAAGCATGATTTTTGTAGTTTGATTCTAACTTAATTGATTAGTTGATTATAGACAATATTGTTGATGCAATCACTGGATACTGCTGCGTTGCGTACAGAAGGTATATTGTTATCGCTATTGTTTACTTCTTCTGTATTTTCTTTTTTTGCAATTTAATTTCTTTCTTTTGTATTTTATTGGAATTTGCTGCATTTTTGAGCCATTCTGCTTAATGCAAAGTTTAATTTTTAATATCTCTTGTTAAGTTACTTCATTTGTACTTATTATAGTTAGAAAATAAATAAATAATGATTTTTTATGTAAGAATTTATTGATAATATGTCCTCACAAATCATGGAACTTACAGTCAGTCTAAAATTGTATTTTCTAACAAATTGAACCAAGATTAAGACAGATAAGCCATCTTTTTTCGACTAGAGCAAAACTTGTATACCATCGTTAAAAAAAGGCTGTTTAATGAATTTTATTTTGTCGTATATGAACTATGCGAAGGAAAAGTATTGTAATTATAAAAAAATTCGTTATCGAGATTTTGATGAATCTCCACGTTTTGATCTGTCTGAGTTCGATAAAACCATTTTTGGAATTCTGTTTGTCTGTATGTGAACACGATACCTCAAAAAGGGAAAGAGCTAGACAAACAAACCGTCTTGAAATTGTAGTGTGCGAATCAAATTTTTAAACGAAATCCGTCAATGGCAAGACTATCCGCTTGCAAAGGCGCAACCACCGAAGTGGATGGAATTTGACATACGGTTCTTTTCATCGGAATCGTAGAACTGTAGCATATTTTGGTAGGAATCCGCATGCGGGTTGACTGTCAGTCTGTTTCGATGCGCGTGAAGGCGGTAACTTTAAATGCAACGGGTTGGAGGGATGCGATTTACTTCGTGATCTTCGAGCTAACATTCATTAATTAATTCTACTTTTTTTAACACACATTAATCCAATATTAATTAATTCTTCATCTTTAAGCTAACATTGTGGATATGAGTTTAATTTTGCGCCAAATATTCAAAGAGAGGACTGTGTGTCCGTGTGTATATTAGGGTGGGCCGAAAAACTCAATTTCTTTTTTATGTCGCTATACCGCGGAAATGTTGCGAATGGGTGAGAAATTAAACGAGGAAAAAAGTAATGAAACCTTCCATTCCCGCATCGGTCTTAAAAATTGACGGAAAACAACTTTTAAAAAATATTTTTAAATTTTAAAATTTCTCTCTATTTCGTTATTATAGCATTAGCTGTTAAGTACTGATCTTTTAAAGAGAAATAAAATTTATTTTATTAAAATCGGTAAATAATCTCCGATGGCATTTTCCCTCCATTTTTTATAACCTGTAAGCATTCATTCAAAATATTTTGTGGTAATTGCTGATTTGTCTGTACTGTATAAATATGCTTTTTTTAATATTTAAATATTTTTATTCCAGCTGTTTGTGCATCAAATGTGTCACTTCTGCCAGTAACAGAATCCATAGGCATCTATCCAGAAACATCTAGTAATTTTTCTCCTCGACATGAAACTCAGATGAGACTGCAAAATCATACAAATTCAAAAATTACTCATAAATCTTATCAAAGGAATTTAGATTAAATTCATGTTCAATTCTCTATACCTTACCATATTTCTCAATAACAAAAGACTTGTTATATGATCCAATGCATATTTTGCTTGAGGGTATTGCACCGAATTGATGAAAATATGTATGTGATATTTCCTTGTATGTATCATTGCAGTAGTTTGATTAATCAATGTCATACGTAAATAAAAAAGAAATTGATTTTAATCTAAATTTTTAACTGTGTAAATGTAATTCTGTAATTTAAAAAAAATTTCATTGTGTATATTTTTTTAAAATGATTTTTAGTGTGTAAATAATAAATTGTCCTTAAAACAGAATATTACAATTATTTTCATGCAGCATCTAGAACACGGCAGTGATCAACATTCCTAATCTTTATATATGAAAATAAACTTTGCTATTCTTTTTTCTCACTGTCTTACTTTCTTATGGCAGGAGGTAGAGATGTTATTATATGAAACACAGGTAGACAGTCCTATGTCTTCTGTAAAATCCTCCACTAAAACAATACAGAGACGTATTACGTATTTTTCTCTGCCAAAAAGAGCTACATGGAGTTAGGATCACAATGGTGTCTTTCAGTTTATGTGCATCTAAAATTGAAGCTTAGTAGAGTTTTGAGTTAATTCTAAAAAAAATACATGTTTATTTAATGTAGATTCATTGTATTTTCTCACAAATCATTTAATGTGATTATACATTGATTTAAATTAAAGAGAATATTTACAAGTAATATGTTTACTTGCTTTTATAAATAAGTAAATATTTTGAGACTCTTTTAAAAATTTATTCATAATGTGGTTTAGCTTAAAAGTTGTTATTATTCTGTTAAAATAATTTAAATGATGCTGCATTAAAATGGAACCAACAAAATTCTTATAAATTCTTTTAACTTTATCAATTCAATTTTCTAACTCAATTTTTTTAATTTAAAAAAGGCTACTGGAATTTTTTTATAAAAATTATTAAATGTCTAAAGTATTTTCTTATACATTTATATCTATAGGAGGGTGAATACATCTCCGAACAGAAGAGACCTGGCTCAAGCATTTTTTTGGAAATGAAAAATATTCTCATTGGGATCAAGATATTTATTTAGCAATTTTCATTAAACCACTTTCTTCAGGTGACAAAAAATTTAATGTGACGTAAAGAACACAGACTATTAAATAAATATGTTGCATTTATCTGTCTTGTCTTTTTGTTCACGCATATCTTGTATTTTATTTTTATTAAGTATGTATGCTATGAGTTTGGCAAACAGTAATGATAAAAATAATTGATTTCCAATTTTTTTTCTTTTTATTAATTATTTATCAGAAATTTTTAGGAGATAAAAACGGGGGGAAGTGATGTGCAACACAAAGTAAATTAATAAATTTGCTACACAATGGCTTACCAAGGAATTCTTAAAGTTTTTGTGTGTCTGGGAGGGATATTATTTGTAAATACTTGCCCTGTGTATATATGTATTTATTTGTTAACACTATTCTCTCAATTTTATTTAACAACACCACAAACTTAAAATTTAACTACTTACTTTCATTTTTAGAGTCAAAACTTAAAATAGCAAAATTTCCTTTGAATAAATTGTAATACTAATTTTAAATAACTTTGATTTGTATTTTAATTAAGTGTGCCTGGGTTGTATTTAGGATAATACATAAAAACTATGGTCAGAAAATAATTATTAATTTATACACAAATTCAAGAAATTGTTTGTGTTTTAGAAATACCACAAAATGGAATATTTAGTATTAACAAAATTGCTAATGCAATGCATCTCTAATTTTAATAATAAAGAATTTATTTTCAATTAATATAGTTTTATCTATTGTAATTTTTTTTCATGCTAATCTACTTCTCTCTGCAGTTTACTGTGCAACAATATAACTAAAAATTCATGATATTTAGTAAACTATATTACAGAATTTATGTTGGAAAAAGTATTATTTGTTTCCCGGCAATATTTAATGTATTATTTTTAAAAATACAGTTAAATCAGTTTTATCATTTACATATATTTAAACTTTTTCTAGCATAAATTGTTTTATTGCGTGATTGTGATATAGACAATTAATAAGTATTTAAGTTCACAATTATTTTCTTGATTTTTTTAATGAACAGGGAAACAACATTTAAAATAGATTTCCTCATTAATTTTTGTGTGTAATGTTTAAACATTTATTAATAATTATCAATTTCAATCAAAGGAGTCTTTCACGACTTATTATTAATTATAATACATAATTCTTAAAACATAATTTTGGGTATTTGATTTAATTCTCACGAACAACAATTAAAGAAAATTTTAAGTAGTTGTCAAAAAATGTGCTCATAAGCATCAAAATATGTACATTAATATTTTACAATGAGAGATTAAAGTGATTGAAAATATCACTAAAAAGCAGAATGGAGTAGTTTTTTGTAAGAAAGAGTGGTGCTTCAAACTGCTAAATTTAATCGCCTTAACCTTTGAGGTTCCACGTGAGGTAGAGGATTAATATAATCCAACATGAAAATGTTTTTTTTTTAAAAATGCCGGTCTAGAGATGATTTGAGAGATCACAACATAGTAAAATATCTCCCAGTATTGCGAAATGACCCAAATTTACATTTTGGATTAAATCTTGGGATTTGATTATATTCAATGATTCCTAAATTAGTCTTTGCATTTAAACTAAAATATCATATCGAAATCAAAATAAAAGGTTGTATATAAATATATATGGGAATTAAAACGTTTTTTTAAAGTTTTTCACGTATGTAGGTATGAAAATAAATAAATCATGAGATTTTTTGTACATCTCATTTTCTTTATCTAAAAATTGAATCTATTATATGCATTGGAAGTTAAATGAACAAAAACATGTACCATATTATTATATTCTGTGCCTCTTAAACTGCAAGAGGCACTTGAATCTGAATTAAAAGGCACAATGTGCCTCTTAATTTCAAAGGCACCATGTCCCTTTTAAATTCAAAGGCACCATGTGCCTCTTAATTTTCAGAGGCACAAAAGTTCAAAATGTGCCTCTTATATCAGAGGTACAGTTTTAAGAGTGTACCTCAAGGGGCATATTTATTCATAATGCTGTTTATAAGTCACTGTCTCAATATTGCTTTAAAAAATGTTTTCTTTTAAACTTTCAGAAAAGGTTAATAATTAATCAATATTAAAAGCATTTTTAAAAAAGCGGGGTTTTTTTAAACGCTCTGAGTAAGTTTACAAACTGATCAAAAAGGAGCGAACTCAATAAAACCATTTCCAGAAAAAGAGCGTTTTTCTTTTAAACGCTCTGAATAAAGTTACAAATTAATCAAAAAGGATCGAAATGAGTAATGAAAACATTTCCAAAAAAGAGCGTTTTTTCTTAAACGCTCCCTTTAACATTAAAAATTAATCAGCAAAGAGCGAAATCATTGCTTAAAATATTGCTCAAAAAGGAGCATTTCTTTTAACACGCTCCTTTTAATATCGAAAACTAATGGGAAAGGAGCGAAATCGTTCTATACAAAAAGGAGCGATATTCGCTCCGCTGAAGGATTGTAAAACGATCCGAAAGGACGATGCACTTTCAAGTACGGAAAGGAACGAAAATTCGCTCCATCGGATCGAATTTCGCTCGTTTGGTTTAAGCGTGCTGAAAAAAATATGTGAAATTACTTCACTATGTAATTTTTAGTTCCTGACCCTCAACATAATCTCCATACATCATCTTATCCATGAATTGCAACAGGTCGAAGGATACTTAGGTCCAAAAATATATAATCTCTCTTTGTTTTCATTAGTTGGGTTGTAACACTGTTTTTGCCCCCCCCCCCAGTCATCATCATTGGCTTAACCGGTGTAAACTGCTCCCGGGGCTTGGTATTTTTTTCTTCTTGGTACTTGACTATAAAAAGTGGCATAAACACACGTTAAAAAGTTTAGTCAACATGGCCATTGGCGTATCGAGGATAAGAGGTGCCCTGGAATATGACTTTTTTTACTCCATCTTCATCATTGGCTTAGCAAGCGTAAATAGTGCTATGAGAAGGGTATTATTTTTACGCCTACCCCCTTATCATATTTTGCTTTAAGAAACTGCAGGAACACAGTAATGTTTCGACTCCATGGCGTCCCTTAAAAGTGGCGCCCTCGCGTGCGGGACGGTCGCTACGCCACTGAGGAACACTATCGTTTTCATGTATTTATTTTTTACACAACAAACGACAGATAGCTAATTCTATTGGCAGCCCTCTTTCGATGTGATTCATAAATAAATTTAATTAAAAAAAAGTTTATTAGTGCGCTAAATAACAGAATTTTTTAAATTTATTTTTCTCAATTACTTTTTCTCAAACGCACTAAAAAATGGCGCATCCGTTAAGGAATCAAAATCTACTTTAATTAATGATTAACTAAAAATTAAGTTCTTAAAATAAGAAAATTACGTATTGTCACCTAGAGCATAGACGTGTGCAAAATTCGAAATCTCTAACTGAACAATAATTATTAATAAATAAATTAGTATTTTTAATTAATTATTATTATTATAAGTAATTATTAATAATTAAAAGTAATTTTCTAAATGAGAATAATCTTTTCCAATTTCCGTTTCTGAATTGTCAAGGAAAAGCACCAAATTTTTGCTTAATATTTAATAAATTAAATATCCAATTAACATTTCAAAAGAATCGCTACTAAGTGTATACTCCCACCCTTCGAAGTATATTTCTACTAAATATAGTAGATCGAGGTCCTGTTGTCTAATACGCCGAACGTCAGGAGACATATACACCTTCACTTTTGCTTTTATTATAATCAAAGATTCGGGTAAAATGAACATGGATTTCTTTCTAGAAATTGGAAATCCACTTTCATAAAAAATTAGAAACTTTTGTTTCAATGTAAAACTTCAGATTGCTTCTTTTCTGCCCTGGGTTCGGATTTACAACGAAATTCAAATAAAAAAATATTTAGGTATGAGAATGGTTTTCCCCTCCCTGACTAACATTTGCTGAAATGCAAATGGTGCTTTAACAGGTAATTGGGTGAGGTACGTCAGAGAAAATGTCAGCAAAGCGGGGCTTCTCATCGGAAAGGGTTTCTTTTAGAAAAACAAAGAGGAATGTATTTTAATTTAGTATTATGTAATGTCGCAGTTCCAGAAGGAGAGACAAAGTGCCTCCCAAACCACGATTGCACGTTTTGAATGAATACCACATGCACAATTCAGAGTACGTAGTTCAATGTTTGATAACTCAAATGAATGAAAAAAAAAGATCCAGAAGCGAGTCAGTTATCGGAGTTTCCACTATTCAAATTAATCGATCCGATAATTTATAATTTTTACGATAAAATTATACGACTTTACGATAACCCTAATATCACACTCTTTCTTAAAGAAAATGACTCAATTAATGACAGTAGTTACAGTTGCTGGACCGGTGGCGTACCTGCAACTTTTGCCGCCCTTCCTGTACAAGTTACATAAACCTCAAAATAAAAAAATGACTTCCAGGGGAAAAAAATTGATTTAATAACGTCGTTTGACACCCTTGATATCTGCAGATAGGTTGTGAAATCGAGCTTCCAATACCAATCTTTCTTTCACATATCGGCAATTTACCGAAAAAAGGGCGCAAATATGAATTAATTACAATAGACATTTTTTTATGTACATAATGATTGAACTAGTTTCGCTACTCTTCTTAGTAATAAAATTGTTTCCCTGCACGTCTGATTTTGCCGCCCCCATAGGTAAGGTGCGCCACTGTGCTGGACAGTTCATATTCCTAGTTTGAGAAAGAAGAGCGTGCAAACTTGCAGGACGTTAACTATGCAATATGGTATGGGAAAGTTTTGATCAATTCGAGCAAAAAGAAATTCTAGCGGGATCTTACATCGATGGATTTCTTTTGCACACATACATAATATACGGTGATACTTCGATTTTCGTCTATAATCCATCCAAAAACAATTGCCGAAATTCAAAACCAACGAAAACCGAGGCAATTATTTCCGTATGAATCAATGTAAGTTCGTTCAAGACATTTCAAAATACGTGCCAAAAACGCATTTTATAGAGCATAAAGTATAGTGTTTAACACTAAACACAATAAGAAATTAATTCAAAAATGAATATAAAACTGCTAAAAGCCCTAGGAGATTCTGATTGGTACACTAGTAAGCGCTTCACTTACACAACCAGACAGTCGGCCTATCTTTCACAGCCTCATGTCCTTGCAGTGCCTTTTCCTCCCATGTAGTGAACGCCCTCTTTAGCATTTTTTTGCAAAAGAGGCCAGTTTCATAACGGTTGAAGGCCTTTTTGGGTCTAGTAGTCTTTGGATTCGGACACAAATGTTTCGGCCGCAGACTTATCGAAACTCATACCGTCGCCTTTTGTTTTCGGAAAATTAATAGTGTGGCGGCCTCTCGAACCTCTTTCCTTGACATTTGCATTTCATCTCGCACCTTGCCACGAGGCGGCAGGTAGAGTTTTATTCCTCCATGCAAGATGCTAAGATGGTACGAAGGTAGTAATGCGCGCGCACTATCGGTCAAGGTATTTATAAGAGTACATTTTTCAATTTCGTCGCAGAGAGAGATACAAACTTCGCATATTGTTATTCATGTAACTTTGCTGTTGTGCTATAGTAAACTTTTATTCAATTAACCTTTGGACTACGGGGACTTAAACCAGAAGAGCTGACTTGAATGCGGGGAGTGAAATCCTCACTTGTGTCTGGTACAGCAGTTGTACCGACCCGCATTCAAAGGTAAAAGATTTTCTGGTGCAACCCGTGAGAAAAAGGTTAAACATATGTTGTACATTTTATATGGATTATCCTTTTCTTTCACTTAATTCATTGACGAAGAGCCCTCTTTGGGTTTCCATCTCCTTCTTCTATTGCAAAATGAACTACTTTCTGTAGGCCGGACGGGCCCTTAAAGTTGATGAATGACCATTTTGGATACCTCTTTAGTTTTTGAAGAATAAACAGCATTTTAAGATTGTTTGCAAAACTATAGAGCCATTGTAAATACAATACTATTTTTCTTGAATTAATCAACAAATTTATTAATATAATCATTTACATCATCAAAATTTTTTAATAGCATTCATTATAAATTAAGGGAGGCTAGGGATAGTTGAGTCAATTTTTAAATTTTATTTTAATTTATTTTTTATGTGGTATTGAAGAATAAAATATTGTAGTGTAAATTTAGAAAGCCTTTCATCCAATTATTGCCGGGTGTGTTATTAATCTATCGATCTATTACCGCACCTTCTTAGTAAAATAAATGTTTATTATCATTTTAAGATCTATATTATTGACAGGAAAACCGAAGTCACTGAATTAGACTACACGTTGCAATGGTCTTTTCCTTCTCATTGGAGAAAACCAGGGGATGTCTATGTTTAGTTATATGAATTAGTTCTTTTAAGTTAATTAATTTAATTTCTTTTGTTACAAACTGTTCACTTGGTGTACCAAAAAAGTTTCTGCCTCTTTAAAAATACCCTAAACTTGTGAAATCGCGTTAAAACAAGCTTCTAAGGTCTCTGAAGAGAACTCCATATACTTACAAGTCACTAACTTCCTTCTATACACCCTGGGCATATCTGAAGCTCAAGCAAACATTATTCTTATTATTATTTAGGAAGTGATTATTTGCAGGTACTGTACTACCTACGAATAAAACGTTATTTGCGGATATACTGTACCTACGGATAAAACGTTATTTGCAGGTATACTGTACCTACGAATAAAACGTTATTTGCAGGTATACTGTACCTACGGATAAAACGTTATTTGCAGGTACACTTTCCCTGCGGATTATTTGCAGATTTCGTGAAACTCAATATGCTTCTGTAGGAGTTTTGAAATGTTCTGTTTATATTTGAAATGTTCTTTTTATGTTTATGAGATTATTAAAAGAATGATTATTGCTACTTTGCGAGAATTTTCAGTGTTTCGTTGGAGACATGCGATACATTTTTGTTTCACATTTAATTTGGTTTTGAGTAAGGATTTCTAATTCATTTGATTGAATTTTATAGAGAAAATATATTTACTGATTTTTTTTTCAGTCATAAAATTGAAATTATAAAATTGGCAAGTTATCGATGAAAATCAAATTTCCTATCCTGATGAGACCCTAAGGATGTCTTACGAAATTTTAAACTTCTCTTTACAGCTGACGGAAATCTAAAGTCAATAGTTTATATCTGTTGTAATCCCATTCACTAAATGCAAATTTACATTGAAGTAAATGCAGAATTAACCGTCGTTAAGAATTTTAACAAAGGGTGAGAGGCTAAAGAAGTAAACTAAATGACCCCGTAACCTCTTCACAATAAGACCAACTGGCATGGTCGTAAAGTGCTTGCCTTCTAACCGAAAGGCCATGTGTTCGGATCCGGCCTACAGGTATTTTTTTTGTAATCGCAGTTACGTAAACAATCTGTTTAAGAATATGATTTTTTTACAAATCATGTTTAAAAGCAATGTCCTAAATTCAATATTTTATTTCATTTTGCTACTTTTTTCTCTTGCTAATCTCCAAGTATATTTAAAATAACCCTATTATTGCTCCCATTCCCCTACCCAATGTTTGCATGTGTTCTAAGTTTAAAAATGTATAAATATTTGGTCCCAAGTCTTTTCAATTACTTCTATAGAAGAAAAATTAATTGTTTTTATTAATTAAAATTCAAATTAGTAATAAATTTAAGCGAAATGTGTTGTTGTTAAAATTATTTGTAGAAAAATTAAATTGAACAGAATGTTCCCTGACTAAAAAAATAACGTTTTATCCGAAGATACAGTAACTGCTGATCCCGTTATCCAAAAACAGGTATAATTCCTGTAAGGAATTTAGATAATAAAGAGCATCTCCCTACCACAGTTTTTAACAGTGGTGTAAAAAAACAATAAAATATTTGCAGAAACCAGAAAACGGTTTGAATCTAAGACCAGAAATGAGAAATAATGTTGAAAATTATATTTAAAAATCTTTTTTAAATTATTAAAATTAAAGAAAAAAATTCACGACAACACATTATTTATTCTTAAACTGTAAATAATGTTTTATCCACAGATATTTTACACGTTAGACCAATTCCACTTGATCTAGTTTAACTAACCAAGTCCATGAACAAGAACTCAAATAGGAAGCAAACAGCACACAGTGTTCCTCAGGCGGGCACCCTCCCAAGTAACCATCCCGCCCAATGCTACTTCACTAGGGTGATCGGG
Source organism: Araneus ventricosus (assembly GCA_013235015.1). Taxonomy (NCBI): domain Eukaryota; kingdom Metazoa; phylum Arthropoda; class Arachnida; order Araneae; family Araneidae; genus Araneus; species Araneus ventricosus. Next base: position 38,426 of record BGPR01011415.1, read on the forward strand.
CAAGAACAGACCGTTGGATCACCAAATAACGTTTTATCCGTAGTTACAGTACCTGCAAATAATGCTATCCTATTATTTAATACAAAAAATAAGTTAAAAAACCAACTGGGCTGCTGTTTATCACAAATTTCCATGGTGCAAAGAATCCTCCATTTTCGGTGCAAAGTTACCCCAGGTCAGAATAAAATTAATTATAACTTAACTAACAAATATAATTGGCATTCAAAGCAGTAAAATGAAAGCTAGGCTTATTATATTTTACATTTAAAAGCACTTGCTTTCTGAAATGTCATGCTTTCCTCACCAGAGACAGATTTTTCAGCACTAAAATTTTCGCTGAAAAAGTGGCTCTTTGTCTTTTCCTTCTGGAACCTCCTGAGTGTTTGTTATATACGTTTCAGAAATGAAATACACTAGTCAGTGTTCCAAAGCAGGTAGAAAAATTCTCAACCCCATATCCCTAATCAGTTGATCTCTATTTCACTTTTCACACAAATTTTGCAATGGTGCAAAGTTAGCTCCACGAGTGCAAAGTTACCTCCACGAGTGCAAAGTAACACCGTTTTACGGTAGTTTCCAAGAAAATTTAAATTGTAATATTTTTTGCTTTTCTTTCCTTTTTTATCTCTTCATGCTATTTTCACTTCTTCATTTTAGTTTTGTTTTCCGTGAGTGGAAGTTGATTCAGCTGTTTTCCTAATCATTTTCATAATGGCTTTTGGATAAGGTTGCACAATCTCTGGAAAAACAGATGTTTCACTAGTTGAGGTCCCAGGAACAGGAAAATTTACAGACATATGACCAGAAGACAGATTAGTTACAATATTCTTACGTTATTTGAAATTTTTATGAGGAGTGAAATCTGAAGAGATCTGGAAATTTTCAATTTCTCCATACCTGAATTATCAATCACAAATGCACATTTTTCTATAGTATTATTTATTTATGAAACCCTACTACTCAGACACATCTTAAACATAGCAAAAAAAAACTACTCAAAGGCTCTAAGTTAATGAACACTAATTTCCCAGTAGATATAGTTGAGCCATATCTCATGTATCCCCAGTCTCAGTGTCACAAATATCTCCACTGCCACCATTTCTATTTATAAATGCTATAACTAAAGAAATGCTGTATATATTTAAATTACGTTAAAAGTAAAATGTACTTGAAATTATAATTATTTCAACTAGTAATACTATTACAGCTTTAAAAAAATTTAATACAAAAA
>BGPR01011416.1:0-48670 GCA_013235015.1 Araneus ventricosus
CACAAAAGGGCAGAATATGACAAGGACGAGCAGCATAGAGTCTGCGAAGACTAACTGGTAACTGTAACTGACTTATGGGGTGCTTTGGCATAGACTGTGCTCTAAAGAAATACAAGGCGGAAATTTTTTGTCTCCTTAAATCAAGCGGTAGTTGGTGACAAATAACGTATAGGCTTTCCACTGGAGAGGTACGGAATGCCCCAGAGCAGATCCTTAAAGCGGAGTGGTGGATTGTATCCAGTCGCCTTAAGACAGTAGGCCGAGCGGAGCCATATATCATACATCCGTAATCAATACGAGAGAGAATCACTGCTTGGTAAATACGGAGTAGGGAGGTTCGATCGGCACCCCAAGATGTTCTGGAGAGAACCTTTAGAATATTCAAAGATCTCTCACACTTCTTCCGCAAATGAAGAATATGCGGAAGGAAGGTGAGTTTCCGATCGAAAAGCACTCCCAAAAACCGTATGTCATCCACAACAGGAATGGCAACATTTTGTATATGAATGACAGGATCTAAGTGAAGAGTACGTTTCCTGCAAAAATGGACGCACCGGCTTTTCTCAGGAGAGATGCTGTGTCCATTCTTGTTACACCAAGCTACCAACTTGTTAACTGCATTTTGTAATTGCCGCTCTATTAAATGCATGTTACTACCTTGGCAAGATATTTGAAGGTCATCAACATAGAGATTTCCATGGACATACAATGGCAAATGATTCAAGATTTGACTGAGATGAGTGATAAAAAGTGTAACACTAAGGACGCTGCCTTGTGGAACACCCTCAGCTTGAATAAAATGATTAGAATAAAAGTTCCCCATACGCACTCTAAAAGTACGATGAGATAAAAAGTTCTTTAAAAAGATGGGCAAGTTTCCCCTAAAACCAAAGTTAAAAAGTGTTAAAAGTATGCCATATCGCCAAGTACGGTCGTACGCTTTCTCTATATCAAAGAATATAGAGACAAGGTGGTTTCTCCTAACAAACGCGTTGCGTATTTGGGTTTCCAGCAGAACGAGGTTGTCAACAGTAGTCCGTCCTCTACGGAAACCACTCTGCAACGGGGGAATGCTACCTTGTTTCTCTAATTCATAGATAAGACGAGCATTGACCATTCGTTCAAAAGTCTTGCATAGACAGCTCGTCAGGGCAATTGGTCTGTAGTGCAGAGGATTGGAAGGATCTTTGCCAGGTTTTAAGATTGGAATCACAGTAGCTTCATGCCATTGTGAAGGGTACTTCTGCTCAGTCCAAATTCTGTTAAATAAAAATAACAGATGGGAAAGGGAAGTGGTATTCAAATGGCGAAGCATATTATATGTGATCCCATCTGGACCGGGACTGGTGTCATGTGCCCGAGACAAGGCGGTTTCTAACTCAAACATCCGGAACTCAGAATTGTATGGAAGGGTACTATGGGCAGTAAAATGCAAATGCGTTCGCTCCGCGCGATTCTTAATCGCCACAAAATCAGGGCTATAAGAATCCGTTGCGGAGACTTGTGCAAATGCGCGCCCGAGAGTATTGGCTATGTCTAATGGAGCGGAATACGTCATATTTCCTGTTTTTAAAACAGGAAAGGAAGATTCACAATATATTCCATTAGCAGCCTTGACCTTTTTCCACAATTGTTTACTAGAAGTAGAGGATGTGATAGATGAAACAAAATTTATCCAAGATTCCCTCTGACTACGACGGCGTATGCGACGAGCAAGGGCTTTGGCACGCTTAAAGGCGACATGATTTTCTGTCGTCGGATATCTTCTAAAAATGTTCCACAGTTTCTTTTCCTCCTTGCGACTGTCGCGACAAGCTTCATTCCACCACGGTCTACGGAATTTCCTTAGCCGTGGGGAACTTTTAGGAATGGTATTGTTGGCGGCATTTATCAAACAATCAATGACATTTTGTACTGCTTCCGTAATGTCTGCAGTACTGACCATAGACTCAGTGATATCTGCCAGTTGCATGAAATTACCCCAGTCTGCCCGCTGGAATAGATATCGTGGAGGATATTGAATCGCACCACCACTATCAGCATAGGAGACTATTATGGGAAAGTGATCACTGTTACAGAGATCACTCCCGACTGTGAAATTCATCAACGGCAGAAGAGTAGGAGAACAAATGGCCAGATCGAGACTATGGAAAGAGCGGGTGGGTTCGTGGAAGTACGTTTTCTCATCATCATTTAGCAGACAGAGACAGTGATTAGAAATTAACTGTTCTATCTGTCGCCCACGAGAGTTTGTAACATCCGAACCCCACAAAGTGCTATGTCCGTTGAAATCGCCTAACAAAATAAATGGTGTAGGAAGCTGGTCCACTAAGGTTTCGAGATCCTGTTGACGAACTACATCGTGAGGTGGCAAATAAACACAGCAGACTGTAACTAAAGTTCGGGCATGAACTTGTACAGCCACAGCCTGCAGAGAAGTGTGCAAAGTAAGAGGCGTGCTCGGGTATAAATTAGAAGTAAGGATACAAACACCACCTGAGTGATTACTACCAGTGGCTGTATCCTTCCGAACACTGTTATAGCCACGTAGTTTGAGAGGGTTATTGGACGACAAGAAGGTTTCTTGAAGTCCAATGCAAACAGGATTAAAAACGTTAATTAAACCTTTAAGGTCCTGTAATTTGGACCGAATGCCGCGACAGTTCCATGAAAGGAAAGTACCCATTAAGAGAGTGTTGGAGGATTAGAAGTAGGAACACAAGGTGGAGTTTCCGACGCATCACAATTCATCTGCAAATCTTCATCCTCATCTGATGGATGAAGTTTGAGATCGGGGACTTGGGGCACACCACCAAAAATGGACGGCAAGTCTTTGTGTGCTATACCCTTATCCGCAAGTCCCAGAGCGACGGAATTGTGGTGAGCAGATTTTTTTAACTTTGCAGGGAGATCCTTCTGAGAAAGTCCACGTTTGGCTTGTTTAAGCTTTTGTGACTTCTCAGATTTGGATCTTGCCCTGTTTTTCTGAGTATTTGATGCCTCAGGAGCACTGGTGACAGTTATGTCAGAGTCGGTGTCTGACGAATTTCCTTCACTCGACTCCGAAGTCGGGTTGGCCGTTTTGTCAGTGGATATTTTGTTTTTCATAGTTTTATTTTTAGCTTTTTCTGAAGAAGACGACCGAGGTGATTTTGTCCAGAATTTCGGGGCAGTGTTGGCTTTGATTTGGTTACTGTTTACTGAGGGACTGTTAGCAGATATTTTGGGTTTTTTCTTCCTATTTACTATTGTAAAACCGGATGAATCTTGTGAAACTGCAGAGGTTTGAGAGCTGGGTTTAGGTAAGATATTTTTATTTTTAGTGCCAGATGAAGATGCTATTGTAACAGGTTCAGGAGATTTTGAAGTAGAAGCGACTGGATTGGACATTGTGACTAAATGGTTACAGTGAGGACAGTTAGTGGTCTGATAGATGGGATGGCTTTTGTCGACGACCGAAGCGTAGCTCTGGCCATCGGGTGGTGTCTGTGCTTGAACTAGTCGTCGAGCTTCAGGGAATGAGATATTATTTTTAAATTTAGTAGCAACAACTTCTTTCTCTACTTTCCATTTAGGACAGGAACGAGAGAAAGAAGTGTGCTTGCCGTCACAGTTAACGCATTTTTCAACAGCTTTGCACTCGGTGCTCTCGTGGCCAGCCGCTGCACAACGGGCGCAAGTAAGTGTCCCGCGGCAGTTTGTTTTGGAATGGCCAAAGCGCTGGCACTTGAAGCACCTTAATGGATTGGGAATGTAAGGTCTTACGGAACATCGAACGTATCCAGCCTTTATGTATTCCGGCAATCGAGGCGTGTTGAAAGTCAAAATAAAATGTTTTGTCGGCAGAAGCTCACCATCGCGACGGATGTTAATGCGTCGAACATCTTTCACTCCCTGACCGCCTAATTCTTGGGTTATTTCTTCGTTTGAAAGGTTCAGAAGCCTACCACAGGTAATTACACCTTTTGAACTGTTGAGGGTAATATGGGGTTGTACTGAAATGGGGATGGTGGAGAGGGAATTTATTTTTAAAATTTGTTGTGCTTGCTTGCGAGAAGCAACCTCAACAAGCAAGTCACCTGACCTCATAAGTTTTGTTGATGTAACAGTACCAACACTGCCAGTTATGGCTTTCTCGACAAGAAAAGGGGAAACATTTGAAAAATTTTCGGCTGTTTCACTGACGCGCTTAATTATGTAGAAAACATCAAAGTAAGGAACAGAAGATTGCCCACTGAAGGGAGGTTTCTTTTGAAGACCCATGCAATTTATAAAAGGTGATTCGGGTCCCGACGGCACCGCCCACCATGGAGCCCAACAAGGGAAGGTAGTTACCGGCTCTGAACAATCTCAGCCTCGGCACTTGCCTTGGTGCTAGCCAGGACCTATACGCTCAGAGTCATCTCCAGGAACGTTGACCACCCTTAACGCCAAGCCCCAGAGAATGACCCTTTCGCTTGATCCCTAGCAGACTAACCAGACGGTTAGGATACCAGCCGAATTGATACACCGGGGACCAACAGTGCACCACCCGTCTAAAGGGTCGCCACGCACGGCCAACACGTGGGGGTAATTTGCTGTCCATGAGAAGCAAGAAGCAAACAGAGCGGCAACTGCTTCTCATGGAGAGCTCCCTCGCCTACCCTCGAGGGAAAGAAGAAAAGAGCAAAAAACTCAAGGGGAGACAAAAACGGAAGAAGTAGTAGACACTAGGGTACCTCGGGGTCGTGAATCCCGTCACACCTGAAGAAGGTGTGCCCCTGAGGGGCATCTGTTTTAAGGATCAAGTCTCCCCAATTGCAGGGGACTTGATCCTTTTTCTAATTGTTGGAAAGCAATTTATCTTTATTTTAAAGACTGTTTTTCAAAAATAAAAAAAATACTACAACAAAAAAGACAAATGGGCCTTTAATAATGACTGAAAACATTTTATAAACATTTTGTTTCCTCCAATATAAAAATTAAAAACTGGAAAAGGATCAAGTCTCCCCTATCCTACAAATTCGAGAAAGAAAGAAAATTATTATTTTATGGTATATCTATTTATATGTGTCTTCTGGAATGCTTTTCATTCTGAATATACTTACTGGTTCTCTGGTACATTATATTTAACTCATTGGCGTAGGATGGGTATTTTGGCGCAGTGCAAAATACGGCTTTCTGCGCCAGCAATCATCAGCAAAGGCTTAGCAAGGATGAATAGTGCCCGGATTATGCTATTATTTTTTCGCTTCTTCATCATCATTCACGTTAAAGAGTGACATGAACACACTAATGTTTTGTCCCCATAACTCCCTCTCTGAGTGGCGGCAGGAGGAATCTGTATCTCACTGATATCTGAGCCTCTGTTCAAACGTCCTTCATTTTATTTTCATTTTTTTCATTTTGAGTTGAGAACGCAACAGGTGGCAGTAAAACTATTATATTGACATTCTTAAAGATGTTGTTTTCCTTGAAGCCGTCCGTATTTTTTTCTTGGTCAGAACATCTTCTTTACGACCTTATATAGAATCGTATAGAATAATATTGGAATTGGTGAAATTTTTCAAGCACCTGCTTTCAGAATTTTCAACATTTGTAAGTAAAAGCTGTCGAAAAAATTATTTCAAATTCAAAAAAAGTAATTCTAATTTATCTACAATATTTTTTAAAAATATTTTATTTATCTCGCTAATCTCCAGTCATTTTCCTTTAGTATTTAATTTCAAAACTATTCGTTTCTCACGGAACACTTTCCCGCAGTGAAAGAAAGTTAAATCACTATTTCCCCATCACCGATGCTGTGGCTTTTCCAGTTCCCTTCTAACTTACCTCATTGGGAAAAAATGCAGACAGAAATTGCATTGTAAATGCTCATGCTGAAGCAGAAGAAAATGGGATAAAGGGAATTCACAGTCCTCTGAAGGGAAAAAACTTCTCTGAGCATCAGCAAATAGGGAAAATTCGGTAGCGCAACCTTGGTTTTTCTGCTATTCAGCCGAAGAAGAAAAGCGTCGTAAAATGAATTTAGATAGATGATTGATGGATTTAGATATTACATGCAAAACCAAATATATAAATAAATATTTTTATGCTGTTACAAAGTTAAGGGTACTGAACTTCCGCAGTCCATATACAGGAACTGCTTCTGATTGTAGATCTGTAACAAAATTTGGACGATATTTGTCAAAAGGTTTACTGCTGTCGCCTTCAGTGGTGTAGTTGCAAATTAAGCAATGCCGAAACGCTCTAACCTCACTAAAAATGATAGCTCCGTTTTAAGGAGGTTTTTTTAAGTATTTCTTATTTAATTCTTGATTCTTGAATTGCATCACTGAGATATACGAGGTTTAGGGATTTTTAGCAACGAAGACTTTTATCCCTTATCCAAAAAATATTTATTCCAAAATTCGTTTCAATCTGCTTAAAAATTATGTAAAATTGCCGTTAGTAGATGGACTAGAAAAATTGTCAATCCAATTCGGTCAAGACTAAAAAAATGGCGTCCTCCTAGAAGGGCGGCCATATTCTTTTCGATCTCTATTTATTTTCTGGGGGAAAAGCATTGCCGGAACGGCGTTCTGGTGCCTTCCGGCTCTACTATACCCCGAGTCGGCCTGTCTATTCGCTTGTGAGAAAACAATAACTCAAAAACGCGTCAAGTGAGATAGATGCGTCCTTGAGACTGAAAGTGTTAATCTGTTTCAAATTTTGGACCGAATAGGTCAAAGGTATCAGGTTCTGTTCCAAAATGCATCACGATTCTTTTCACTATACAACGAAGTATTATGATACCCAAAGTGTACAATATTATGGAAGTAAACTGTCGTGTCTTACTTTCAAAATTATTGATATACCTTAAAAAAATTAATTCATATCATTCTCAAAATTATTTATGTTCTTTAAAAAAAATTACATGAAGTTTAATTTAGCATAACTCTGCATTGCAGAATTCAACTGTTAAAAAGCCGTGCGCTTACTGCTAGGTAATTTCTTTATTCAAGTCCTCGTTTTGGGAAACAACAGTTTGGAGGTTTTCCCTCGTGAGTTTGAGATTTGTTTCCCGTCCCTTCTTTTTTTTCTTTTCCCAGCTGCCTTGCATTTGCACGTGCGAAGGTTTCCCTTTCCTGTTCGGCATTGCACATTCCTTTCACCATACCGTTAGGGACAAAAATAGCGGGGCACCGCCCCGACTGCACAACATCGAGGTCTTTCGCAGTGGCAAGGAGCAGGCCCGCAAAATCATACCCAAAAGTTCCACCACAGCCCCGAGAGGGACCAACATAGTTCAACGGAGAACGAAATCCCCATGTACAAGACACCAGGGACGGGCTATGTCGAAACAATCACCCGCCCGAAGTCATCATCCTATGTGAAAAGACGGGCGTTGCCCGCCGCGCATCCCGGAGGAGGCGACTTCCATGGCACCTTAGTGAGGCAGAGATCACCCCAAGGCACCTATCATTTGGTGACCTACTGTCGAGTCGAACTCGACGCGCCTTCCGCAGAAAGCGACTTACCGGGCGCCTTTTGTGAAGTGTTGGACACCCACGACGCCAAACATTTGGAGACCTTGTGCCGACACCCGAATCAGCTCCTCTGGAGGTGCGGCAAGAATGCCCTGACCCTCCTACTAAGCTCGCCTAGCACCGGCATGTTACACTCCCGCACTACAGTACTTAGATCTAATGGGTTGAACCTAAGTCGGGCTAAGTCGGGACCGTTAGGGACATCTGGGATTCGAGGGACCATTAAATCATTTTCTCACGAAAGTTTCACTTTTTAATTAGATACTCCTATGTGGCCAAATTATGTGACGCAACCTGTTTTGACCCAGCACTGTTAATTGGCATTCGAATCCAAAAAATGGTGTAAGAGTTATCCAAGTCCAAGTATAAGAGTCCACCAAGAATGGTGTGAAGTTTGATCAGTCCTAGAGAGCCATTAAAGAGAAGTAGTGAGCGACTCCCTGGAGTGAGTTTCCTGGGTCGTGACAAAGGGATGTTCTTCCAGTGTCATGCAGGAAAATAAATCTCGTTATATTAGCCCGTTTAAAAGGGAAGTTATTTTTTAAAATGCGGGATCAAATCGAACCCTGGATTGGTTGCCCCTATCTTTGTGAGGGAAATTCTGACCAGTAGTGACCGGTTCCCTGAGAGGGAGGGACCTGTCTGTTGGTATTTTTTTTGGCGATAAAATTTAACTCTAGATTAGGAAGAGCTTGGCGAAATTTTTTAAAGGGTTACTGATATGGGTTAAAAGTGGTTTGTAGAAAAGGCTTGAAGCATAGGTTTTCTTTGGCGAGTTGATAGAGCCAAGGGGTTGATTATAAGTGGATGTTTTTTTGGGGTTTTAAGATAATCAGGATGAAGTAGAGAGAGGGAGAGTCCAGGAGTCGAGATTGCGAAGAAGAAGAGAAATTATGCAAAGGAGTTTTACGGCTTTTCTTTGGTTTCTGTGTGGTATCCAGAAAAATAAGAGCGTGTGCTAGCTCTTGTAAACTCAGCGCTTTTGATTCACGTTAGAACTGAGTTATGTAGGCAACGTTTCATTCAACGCGCACCCCTTCATCTTGTGAAATGCCTGGATGGCGGAAGTGACTTTAAAGTAGTTAACCCCTTTATGCAAAGGAAGATCAGCTCTGACTTATGTTAAAAGCCGTAGTGATTGATGTCATGCGTCGAAATGTTCTCGCATGAGCTTGTTTATCAAACGGTACCTGAAAGAAAAATCAGACTTAACGCGTACCCTTCCATCTTGTGAAATGCCTGGTTTTCCAACTGCAAAGGAAGATCAGCTCTGACTAGGGCTAAAGGCCGTAGTGCCAGATGCCATGTGCCGGTTATTTTCGCTTGTGTTTGTCTATCAATTGGTTCCTGAAAGAAAATCCTGTCCAAATGCTAACCCCTCCATCTTGTGCAATGCCTGGTGTTTCAAATTTGGCGCAAAGAACTTAAATGCTTGGACCACTAGAGTGCAGCCATAACCCAAATGTTGAACATTCCTGCATAGATATTAATGCACCAGCGGTAATGAATCAACGTCCTCCTACAGCTACCGATGATTGTTTCCAAAGCCCAGCTATAGATAAGTACCCACTATGTTTTTTGAGTTATTTTTAATGAGATTAAAATTTAAAGGGGAATCTATTAGTTCAAATTTTATGCAGCACAGGTGCATAACTAAATTGTAAGGATTCATTATTATTTTGCTTATTTCAATTTTAATATTAGATGCTGTAATAAGTGGTACTTTCTTTGCTAAAGTTTTTAAAAAATGGTTTTTTTCTTAATAAAATGACATATAAAAATTGTTACCTTCTTGAAGCCAGGATTAGAGTATAAATTACCTAGGTGAGAAAAATTTAAAGAATAAAAATCTAAGAAATCTAAATTGTGATATATGAATTGCTAAACTTAAATGTTATACATTAAATTGCTGATGTCTAGATTACTAAATTTAAATGTATAGTTTTGATTGCTATATTCAATTGCAATGTTTTGATTTGCTGAAAACATTTAAAAGGTCTTAATGTGAGCTTGAGTTTAAAAGTCATTGTTTTCCCTTGGTGCTGAATTTTAAAAATGGTAAAATATCTAAGCCACTAAATTTATTGGTAATAATTGTGTGAATGTTTATAAGAAAGATTTCTAAGATTGCAAATGTTAATGAAATTACATGGATTCCAAATCAAATTTTGATTGTTTTCTGTTTGAAGTTAATAACTTAGAAATAGATTTTGATTGATTGGATTTTTTAGCAAGTGTATGGGTTAAGAATATTTCATGTATTGTTATGTATTGGAGATTTTATAGCATTACATCCATTTAATTATGTTTTTTCACACACTACGAGTTTTGACATGGATGAGTTGTTTTTACTTTCACTTGATGTGTGTTTATTGAGGTGGGAGCCCCCTCTTAAATTTGAAATTTAACTTTGCATAGTGTCAACTGCATAATCAAGATTTTCTTCATAAATGTATTGTTTAATTTTATTTCTGTCAAATTATTAAATAAACGTTAGCCTTAGAAACTCTATTCATGTGTATGTCATTTATTTATGCATGCTGAGTATTACTAAGAAAGTGTCCATGAATCTGGTAATTTTATTTTCTTTACTTAGAAATTGAACCTTGGGTATTTAAAAACACAACGCATAAATGTACTAGAAATCTTACAGGATTAAATTGCAAATTTGATGGAATTATTAATTGCTTGACGCAAATTCATTTGATAAGTGACTGTTATTGTTGACGACAGTAATCTAAATTTTGAATTAATGATCATGAGTAATAATTACTCGTAACATAGTAATTATAAATAAATATTCCAAAATTAACAGCATCACAGTATGGGACACTCAAGGGGGAAATGTTCCAGTTGGTCTTTAATTGCATTTTTATTTCTTTAAGGTTATATAAAAACACTGAAAATAAGATGTTATATTACTTTACTAAGTACATACATTATTGAAAGTAACAACGCAAAATGCAACACTTTGTTGAGAATGCCCAATTATATCCATTAATATCACAGTTCTTCAACCTAATAATATTGTTCCAGCAGTAACTGAACGTCTTTCTTTTCCATAAACTGTAAGTCTTTCCTTTCAGCAGCCTTTATTTTCCACCGAGTCCATTTGTTCACACAAACTCTGACTCTGTCAAACTTGATCAAGAAAGTCATCATGAAATGGATTAAACTGTAGCAAATGTTATCAATAACACCCACTTCAACTGGACATGGAAGACCAACTAATTCGTAGATGTAAGTCGCCAAAGCAGGCCATGTGTATAAAGGTACTATCATACTCATTGCTTCCGTTGAATTCTTTGCCAGGACAACTGAAATTGGATCTGATTTTTCTACCACTGGTTTGTATTCTTTATGAAGTATCTTTTCACAAGCTGTGAGAATTTGATTATAACTACCTTGGCACAGATTGTACTTGTCTTCTATTCCAAATAAGTAGCCAATTGTTCGCCAGAAATGAAAAATTGCGTCGTAATCGTCATTGGTCCATCCATGTAGACCGACAAGTGATGGACACAGAACTATTGGTCCAACAAAAGCCCATTGACCCAGAACCATGTCCCATTGAGACATATAAACGACGCCATCGTTTAGGGAAGCCATCTTCTTGCCAACTCTGGCATGCATCGATCTAGCAATAGTCAAAGTTTGGTGTGCACTATCATTTACATCCCATACATCTCCTTCGTACCATTTTTGTACGCTTTTAGTTGCTTTTAAATTACGGTGCAAGAGCTTGTTCTTAGTGCTAGACTTTCCAGTGAACATAAAGGTCTTGGCGGCCTTTGAGAAATAGTAAGATAGAAGCACACCGCAAAAATGTGCAAAATTAAACCTGAAAAAATAAAAAAAAATTTAAATTAATCAAACAAATTTACAGATATCATTAAACATAAATATAAAAATTTATGTTTTACATAGAAATATGGGAATGCAAAATTAAAAACAAATGATGAATATGAACACTTTAAATCCACAAAAGTATGCTATCAAAAAATATTTAGAATCAAAATAACCAAGCTGATGAACAAAATTGGTAGATATGTTCGCGAGGCTCCTGTTGAACAAACTAAAAGTACACGGACCTGGGGGGAGAGCTAGCGCCGCCTTATATGATTTCACCCCTCCCAATCTTTTAGTGCTTCTTGAATATATCGAAAACTATTCAATTTTCATATTACACGTGATATATCAAATTACTAATCAAATAGAATGAAATTCCCTACAAATATCTATATATATAAAACGCTGTTTTACGTGGCGCAAAAAAGAGGTTAACTTTTTTTCTGCTGATGGCAACGATCGGTTTGTTTACAAATCAAACCTCCATGTTAGGGTGGGCTGAAAAAAAAAATCGAATTTTGGATTATGGAATTCGAATAGTGCGGGAAAGTTGCATTATCCCGCCAATAGTAATTGCGCGAAGTTTAATTTTCATTGATTTATTTCTTTTGCCTCCTCAAGACGGCCAAAGTCTCGAAAAACTGCAAAAACTGCCATTTTTTGCTAAAAATAATATAAAGTAGAAAAAAGCACAATCGTTTTCTAATAGCGGCAAATGGCCTAACAGTCCATCATAATTAACTGTAAAAAATTTTAATTAGATCGGTTAATAACTTTTGGTCTTAGACGGCCAAAGTTTTTCAAAAAACCGCAAAACATGATATTTTTATACGATACAACTTTTTTATTAATACATTATTAATACAAAAATACATTTAGTTAAGCACTTACATTGTTGATTGTTCATTATTCATTAATATAGTATCAGCTGTTTAAAGCTTCATGCAGTAAATTACTTTATCTTGTAATATGTGTTGTGCTCAAATGAAGGCATGCCCATGACGCGATGGATTTTCTAATAAAACCATCCTTGTTGTGTGATGCACAAACAGTACTTGCTGCTTCAGTCACAAGTTTTACACAACTTTCTACCGATTGGGTGTGGTATGGAAATTTGTAGATTTGTCAGTCCTATATAGACGCATTCTCAGCAATAGATTTAGCTCTTCTACTGTAAGATCAGCTGTAATTGGTGACTAAGTAACATAAATCTTAAACCAGTCAATCATGTCGATGTACTGATTAGATCTAAATTTTAGTTTGGGGACAACAAAGCGACGAGGTTTAACCGTGGAAGAAGATCCTCTTGCCTTGATAATCCGGCAAATAGCCGGATTATCAAGGCAAGAGGATCTTCTCTCTCGTCCGCCAAGATGCTCAGCAGCAGATTTTGGAGATGTGCCATAAAAGCGTTGGGAGAAATTACAGGATCCACAACCTTTTTCTGATCGTCTGATAAATACCTCTAGTTTTTGATTATGTTCCACAGATGTTGATCAAACTGCATAACTGTGCAGCAAACTGTGAGCAAGGTTTAAATTTTTTTTAGGTATCAAAGTTATCCGGAAATGTAGGGAGTTATCTATGCATCTGTATTATAGAAATTATTACATTTGTGTATATGTACATGTGCGTTAGGGTGGATCGAAAAATCAAAGTGTGGATAAAATAATCGGCATAGGGTGCAAAAGTTGTCTTTTAAGTGTGCTAGCATGTATGCAAAATTTTTTGAACTTTGTTTAATATCTTCCGGTGCCCCAGGACGCTTAAATATTTGCAAAAAAACGTTTTTTACGCAAATTTCGAATAAAAAATTAAAAATGTGTTATAGAAACGATTTTACAGAGAGAAACGTAGAGGAGAGGGCGAAGGAATGATAAAAAATACCAACAAAAACTGGAAAATTATCGTACTGAAAAAATATCGTGTTTGTTCGATATCACATTTTGTAAGTGTACAAATTTCGATACATGTAAATTCCAAAAAGATATGAAAATTCCACTTGCTGAGCGATTGTTTATAAAAGATCGAATATTAGAAAGGAAAATGGTTATTGGAGAAGTGGAAGTAATTGCTACTGAAAAAAAGAGAAAAGGAAAAAGAAAACAGATGCAAGACAAAAGAATAAAACGTAAAATGGTTAAAACTGATGCTGATGCTGCTCATGCTCAATCAATGGAGCTACTTGAGCTCAACACTATGTCTTCGTCCTTGTATACAGATACGGATCTAATTACCTTGGAATATCAATCATAAAATCGTTTAGATTTCCCTACCTTAGCAATGGAATGTGATTGATACGGAATTTCAGATAGAAAAGCTATACTTCATTCAGTGCTGTTCTACAAGACATTGGAATTATACACGAAGGAGAGGCTTCGCTTGTGGTAGATCGCAATAAAATTCGTAGACAGCGTAAAAAGCCTTAAAATGCAGTTGCAAAGTCTACTAAGTTAACAGTGTCTCGGTCTCTTTTAACCAGATTATATTTCGATAGGAGAAAAGACAACACAAAAGTGCTAATTAAGAAGGACACAAAGTACTACTCAAAGACCAGGAACGAGGAGCATTATACTCTTGTAAACGAACCTACCTGTGTATATCGGACATGTTACTGCTGCAACAGGAGGATCTAAGACCATAAAAGAAGCAATACTCAATTTTTTGGAACACATAATATGCAATTAAATGGGCTAACAGTAATTCGATGCGATGGAACAAATGTTAATACTGGGCACAAGGGAGGTATAATTCGCTTGATGGAACTGGCCTCAATAGACCATTACAATGGTGAATTTGTTTGCTTCAAACAAATAAGTTTCCTCGCCGTCATCTACTAAATTTTTTGGATGGTTCAACAACTGGTCCTAAAGAATTTTGTCAACCACTTGGTAAAGCAATCAAAATCTACGAGGAGCTACATGTAGCTCCTTTTTCTTCAATAAGTATGGAGAATATGCCACATAATATAGATAGAATGGTTCTCAGCAATGATCAACAATATCTATATGATATTTGCCTACCGATATCGCTCGGTGAATGTTATTCTGACCTACATTAAGAAAGCCTGGTCCAGTTGTTCACTCAAGGTGGCTAACAATTGCAGGTATAATTTTAAGGTTGTATGTGGTCACAGAAAAACCATCTGGCAATCTTATTATTTTTGCAACATATATTATGAAGGTATACGCAACCTGTATGGTTCCATGTCAAGACAAAGCCCTCCTTAACAGAAGGAGCGCTGCATATTTGGAGACTTATTTCAATTTTAGATATTTGGAACCCAATTTAAGAAATATAGTACACACTTTTGTTCAACAAAATAGCTTCTTTTGTCATCCAGAAAATTTGCTATTGTCAATTCTCACAGATAACAGAGAGGATATAAGGTCTTTAGCACTACGAAAACTAATTTGTGCTAGAGATGAAAACAGAGGATCATCAGAATAAGAATTTTTCAAGTACCAAAAATAGACTTTAAAGCAAAGGATGTTTTTGCTCTTATTAACTGTCAACGAGTTGGACATTTGAACCACCTCTTTTGATGAATGCGCCATTTAAAGAAATAGAGGACATGGTAAAAGTTAGACGGAGGAACGGTCAAAATATCCATGCCATACCCAAGCTGTAGAAAGATGTTTTCGCATAGTGTCTGAAGCGTCCGAAAGTGTATATGGAGAAGATAAGAGACAGGGGTTCATATTGAATAGGATACAATCAAAAAGTCTTATCAAGCATTATAATACCAAGAAGGATTACATCCTTTAGAAATATGTAAATCTTCAAACTAATAGAATTAAAAAATCTATGATTAAGTTCACTTTTTATAAGTTTTGTGATTTATTGCTTTCACTATTAAATTTATACTTCATGTATTATTATAAAATTATAATTATTTATAAGTTTATACTTTAGTACTTGAATAATATGCCAATTTTTCAAATATTTTTCATTAATTCACAATCTTTAATATATATTTGTAAAAATGCCAATTTTAACTTTTTGGGGGGCTTTCGGGCCACCAGAAGATATGAATGAACTTTAATAATAATAAAAAAACGTAAACTAATATACCCAAGACAAAACTTTCTTACCCGGCGCTAAAGGAAATTTTGAAAATATTTTTTTATAAATTTCCCCCCAAAAATGCTATTTTTAACTATTTTTGAGGCGCTTGGGGCACCGGAAGATATAAATGAATTTCAATAAAAAAAATTATATAAACTAATATACTTAAGACACAACTTTCCTGCCCCATGCCAAAAAGAATTTCAAAAAAAAAATTTTTTTCCTATACTTTTCGATCCACCCTAATGTGCGTTTTCATTTTTTATATATAATTTACTGTACAACTGTTTTAGAAAGTTTTTTTCGTGCATATCGTAGTTGGGTACATTGATTAATTAATGTTTGACAATGAAGTTCTATATATAGTTTCCTTATTTTACTCTTTATTCTTAAAATATGCAAGTGCTTGATGTATAAATATTGTTCAAAAGTTTATGTGTATTAATGGGTACACATATTCCAGGCGTCAAAGTATTTAAGTTATTTGAACGGCATTCTGTAGATTGAGTTTGAGATGGTTTGAATGCCCATTTATTTAAAACCAAATTTATTTCAGATGTGAACAGCGTAACAACAATATATATGAGAGATTATTATAAATTTGTGCAAGTTATGGTTTATTTACAGGTTCCGGAAATGTGAGACCAGACTAGTATAATCACTTTATTATACTGTGAAGAATAATTGTTTTATGTTCGGTATGCTATTTAGCCAAGGAACGCAAGCCTGTTTCAATCCTTTGTATATTATTTGTAATCTATGAACTATAGCTTCCTTCACACGTAAATTTGAATGTATTTATCGTATTTAACATGTTCATTAAGGCAACTTAGAATTCTATATTAATAATGGCAGAGTGTTTTATGTGTCTATGACCGTGGATAAATGAAGAAGTTTCCTGACTCCAATTAGTATTATATCCTCCGACCATAGACATATTACAGAACGTCAAACTCCAACACTTTTCTAAAATAAAATACCGCAATGAAAGAAACTATAAGAAAGGTTTAAGGCAATTTATTTCACAAAACACAAGAATATATATCAATGACAAAAGACTGTTGCCATATCGTAGAGCAGAACTAAAAAAAAAACAGAACAACTAAAAATGCAAATTACAAAAGGCTCTAGCACAAAATTACAATAGAAGTTCGAAGATCTTAATCGGGTTCGAAGTAGTAGATCGGGCTCTAACATGATACAGTTCTCACTGCGCCACAGTAGTCCCCCCGAGTCTGAAAGACGATACTTTACAGGCTGGAGAAAATGAAATTTACGTCCAAATCTTGTGGTGCACTTAGAACTGCTAGCTGGAAGAGATGCACTCGCTGTAATGGATGCACTAGGTTTATTCGCTGGAATGGATGCGCTGGACTTGCGTGTCGATACCGATGCACCGGGCTCCTTGAAACCAAAAACGGGTTTTAGCCTGTTGATGGAGATCCAGATGGGTTTATCTTTAACCTGTATCTTATAAATTTTCTCCTTTATCTGGAGCACTTGAAAGGTTCCTTCATAAGCCTGTTGGAGTGGACAGCGCACAGCGTCTCGACGTACGAACACATGAGAACAGTTGACGAGCTATTTGTATGCAAAAATTTGTTCTTAAGAATGGGATGATGCTGCCACAGGCCTGATGTCTCTGAAGTGTTGTCGCAATAAATCCAGAAATTCTGATGGTTCAGTTTTCACACTATTATCCTGTAAAAATTGGCCGGATAATCACAAATTAGTCCCGTAAACAAGCTTAGCTGAAGAAGCATTGATATCTTCTTTAAATGCTGTACGGATACCTAGCAATATTGTCGGTACTTGTTGTACCCAAAGTTCTGTTGAACCTAAGAGGCACATCAAAGAAACTTTAAGTTAGCGGTGAAAGCGTTCTACCATGCCATTTGCGGCAGGATTATACGCAGCGATTAGAATTTTAGAAATGCCTAAATATTTGGTAAGGGAATGGAAAATGTCAATCTCAAAGTTCCTGCCCTGGTCAGTAGTTATAACTTCTGGGACTCCAAAGCGTGAAATACAACCGGAGTAGTAATTCTCTGCAATTGTGTTAGCCGTTAGATCAATCATAGGAAACGTCTCTGGCCAACGGGTAAATCGATGAACCGCCGTCAGACAGTACCTATAGCTTTTAGAAGGGGGTAAGGAACCGAATACATCCAAATGTATATGACTGAATCTTGCGGAAGGTAATGAAAAGTCACCTTTTGGAGATTTAACGTGGCGACTGACTTTGGACTTCTGGCAAGGGATGCACCGTTTGCAAAATTCGGTGCAATCCTTTTTCAAAGATATCCATATGAATCGTTGTTTCACAGCATTAGCTGTGGCTTTTGCTCCAGAATGAGCCAGTGAATGAATCGCATTAATTATAGTGTTCCGAAAGGCTTTCGGGACAGAAGGACGAATGTTTCCTGTAGAAACATCGCAATGTAATGGAGTACCATGAGGTTCTAAATAAATAGTTTAAAAAACTAAATTATAATTCGCACCTTGCAAAGTTCAAAGTTCCTCGTCATCAACCTGTGCTCGTGATAGCTCCTCTTAATCTCAGAAGGAATGCCGATTTCGTCAATACGAGAAAATGCAGCAGCTACTGTGCTTTGAATACCAGAAATGTATCTGATGTCTGTGCTAAACTGAGAAATAAATTCAAGATGGCGTTGCTGTCAAGGTGATGTCTTTTCACATGTTTGCTGAAAAGCAAATGTTAGGGTTTTGTGGTCTGTGTAAATAATGAAATCACGAACCTCTAGGATATGCCTAAAATGCTTGAGAAAAGAGTAAACAGCAAGTAATTCGCGATCATACGTAATATATCGAGATTCTGCAGGGGTTAATTTCCGAGAGAAAAATGCAAGTGACTGTATTTTTTTCAAATATGTTTGTTGTAACGTTCCTGCTGTTACCCGTATTTCTTGCGTCGACTGCAAGTGAAAGTTTGGCTTCCGAATTTGGATGAGCCAAAAGAACTGCTTGAGCAATCGAGTTGTTGCAGGTCTGAAAAGCTTGAACAGCAGCTTCACTCCAATCAATGGTAGTTTTGCCGCGCTTCTTTTTTCCCTTAACAAGGTCATAAAGGATTCGCTACATTTCCGCGGCATTGGGAATGAATAGGCGGTAAAAATTAAGCATAGCGAGAAAACGTCTTAAAGCGCTTTCATCTTGTGGTTGCGGGTAATTAACCAGGGCTTCAACCTTTTCTTTCGAAGGTGAAATGCCATCCTTAGAAACCTCACAACCAAGAAAAGGAAGTTTATCAGCTCCAAAAATGCATTTTTCGATATTTAGCACTAAACCTTTTTCATTTAACCTTTGGAAGACCTCTTCCAAATCCCTATAATGCGATGCGTGGTCAATAGAAGCTATCAAAATGTCATCCAAATAGGCAAAACAATGTAAATTGCGCAATATATCGTCCAAAAATCGTTTAAAAGTTTGTGCGGCGTTTCGCAAACCAAAAGGCATGTAAAGAAATTCGTATAAACCACATGGAGTAATTTGCGCAGTTTTTACAATGTCCTAGGGTTCGACTATAGGGATTTGATAATACGCACGTTTTAAGTCTAATTTAGAAAACACTGTTTTACCGCATAATTCAGATGCGAAATCCTGAATGTGAGTCAAGGTGTATCTATCCGGTTCTGTTACAGCATTAAGACGACGATAGTCTCCACAAACTCCCCATTCTGTCTTTTTGGGTACCAAATGAATAGGACTTGCACAAGGGCTTTTTGAGGGACGACAAATACCCTGAGCGACCAAATTTTTAAACTCTGTTTTCACAGCTTTCAGCTTCTCCGGAATTAATCTCCTGGAGCGTGAAAAAAACTGGCGGTCCTTTAGTAAGGATGCAGTGTGTAGTTCCATGGGATTTTGGTACAATGTTCAGAGAAGGATTTGTTAAATTTGGAAATTTAGACAAGAGTTTATGAAATTGTGTATCTCCAGATAAAACAGTTATACCCAGAGATGAGCCAGAAGATAAATGTCCACGAGTTGTTCGATTACGCTCAGCATCAATTAACTTTTTATTCTTAATGTCGACAAGTAGGCCATACCTTTCCAGGAAATCAGCCCCTAAAATAGGACGGGAAACATCTGCCACAATAAAGTTCCAATTAAATAAACGACCGAAGCCTAAGTCGAGACATTTATTTTTGATAGCAAATGTGCATATAGAAGAACCATTTGCTGCAACAAGTTTTAACGTTGAACGATTGCACCTGTCAGAACGATTGGCAGGAAAAACAGAAACAGAGGCTCCGCTATCAATTAAATACCGAATACCAGATTTGTCATCCTGAACAAATAAGCGATTAGACTCTCTGCCCTTAACAGCCGTCGCTTCAACCGACAGGCTTACTTGTTTTCCGAAAAGACGCAGAGTGGAACGCACTTGTGTGCCTTTTTACCAAACTTTGAATGGTACCAACAAAATGAACGGTTCCGAGAAGAGAAACGGTTCGATACCTGCGATGAGGGGATGTATTACGAAAACGTTTGTAATTGCATTGAAACTGTTGAACAGCAGAAGTTAACTCTGAAATTTGAACCTCTAATCTATTCAAACGCGCCGATTCAACTTCAACCGAGTTTACCCATGTCCTTACACCAGATACTTCTGAAATTTTATCAGCTGCAAGTGCGAGACTCGCAAGTTTGTCCGTGCTAGCCGACAAGATTTGTTGGGTTGTTATTGGAAGGCGTTGGAACCAAAGCATTCTCATAACAGATTCCTCAATTTTACCCAAAGACAAATCTTGCATTTCGTGCAGCAACTGAGAGGGTTTTTTTTATCACCCAATTGCATATCGGAGAGCAAGATCCGTAAACGTACAGATCCAGAGTCAGCTAGTTGAGTTATCAGACAATTTTTTTAATTGTGCATACGGGTTGTCATTGGGCCTGCATCTAACTAAATCAGAACTCAATATATCCTCTTCCAGAATAGCTACCACATGATGGAATTTAGTTTCCTCTTGACTAATACCAGAAATCAAAAACTGAGATTCTATTTGACTAAACCATAATTCTACGTTATTACGCCACAAGGGAGGGGGTTTAAAAGCAACCCGAGCAATTTCAGCAGAGACGAAGGTTTAGTATCAGACTCAACATCGTCTTTCGGTGGCCCCATCTTTCAAAACAAACGAGCAAGAGCACGAGCACGAGCCGATGGCGAAGAAATCTAAACTTCAGTTTTCCCACAACATTTTATCCAGCTGACAAGAAGGAACTAAACTAAAATTCCGAGGTCACCACTTTATAGTCGTGGATGAATGAAGAAGTTTCCCGACTCCAATTAGTATTATATCCTCCGACCATAAACATATTACAAAACGTCAAACTCTAACGCGTTGCTAAAATCAAAATAACTCAATGAAAGAAACTATAAGAAAGTTTTAAGGCAATTATGTCACAAAACACAACAATATATATCAATGGCAAAAGACTGTTGCCATATCGTAGAACAGAACTAAAACAAAACAGAACAACTAAAAATGCAAATTATAAAAGGCTCTAGCACAAAATTAAAAGAGAAGTTCGAAGATATTAATCGGGAACGAAATAGTAGATCGGGCTCTAACATGATACAGTTCTCACTGCGCCACATATCTATTTAATATATTGTATGGAATTGCTTGTTATTGTTCTGTGAAGTGTAATGTGATCTGGATCCCCAAAGACAAATTCAGCTCTGTGTTGCCTGAAAACAGTGCAACACAAATCTTGCGGAGAGGGTGTAGTACTTCGGGGCTCCAGATCGCTTAACTTAGCCGTTATCGCGCAGAGCTTGGTGACATCTCTTTTAAGGCCGATGGGGGCAGTATTTAAGGGCATTGAACCCAGGGGTGCCTGTGAACTTCGGAGCGAACCGGCCACCGCAAGCGAGGGACAGAGAGATTTTGGGGAGAGAAAGGAGCGAGGTGGGATTTCGGTTGCTCTGCGCGATAGCTGCTTTGGGTGTTCTATTTATCGCTGAGGAGAGTGGAACTACCTGCAATATATGTGTTTCTCATTGAGGAGAGTGAGAGACCATTTGTGAAAGGTTGAATAACGTTGGTGGATGTTTCTATAAAGGATTTGACTTGCGATCCATTTTCTGCCATTTTAAAACGAACCAACGAACATCACAGTTATGTTTGATGTGCATAATAATTAGATGCATTTTCGAAAACACCGCGAAAATATCCGGGAGGATAGAAAGGTTTTCTTAAAATATTTCCGCATGACTTTTACTTATAAGATGAAGAGTTTTCAACCAGATTGTACAAAACTTACAGAGTACTTGACAATATGTAACAGAAGCATTGTATTAAAATTTGAATTACAAATTTTGTATATTACAGGAAATATGAGCACTTGTAGTTAATAATTTTTTACTGCGCATGTGCGACATGTAGCGTAATTTTTGTGTCATAACTTCGGAGCAAGATATATAGGGCAACTGATAAAAAATTTCCAGTTCAATACCTTTAGTATCCAGAAAGATATATGCATTGAGACCTAGCGAATTTCGGTGCACTCTAAGAGAAACTAAATGATGAGGGTTTTTACAAAAACTGATATTTTTTAACCTTGAATTTTCGAACAGTAATACTGAATTTTATGAAAGTTTAATATCCTGAATACTCATGCATACTTATAAGTTAAATACATAATTTAAATTACAGTATGCCGATTACCATTGTGTTGCGAACCATTGTATTCCTATTAAGTGCAATGTTTTCGAAATTTTAAAATGTCCCTTAGCTTCGTCAACCAGTGTAGTTTAAGTATATACTTTCCAATCTGAGTTAAGGCCCACATTGTGATTGCTGGAAATGAGAAAGCTGATTATCTTGCCAAAGAAGCAACTAAAAAAAAAAGAAAAAAAAAAGAAGTGGATTTCAATGTAGGTATCCCAAAGTAATGGATTAAGTCAAGGCTTAAAGAAGTGGCTCTTCAAAATTGGCAAGAAAGATGGGAAAACTCATTTGCAAGCTAGGTACACTTTTAGGCTTATGCCCAAAATAGACCTCAAGAGATGCATGGATGATTTTCACCTAAACAAACTATGCAGGGTGACCCAGAAAGGTGGAACAAGCGATTATCCCCTTAAATATTGCTCCTAGACATGTACTTCCAAATACAAAGTTTCAAGAAATAAGTTAAGAATTTGTATGAAAATATTTTGAAATTCAAGGCGATTGATAATAAAATGTTACAAAAATTAAATTTTTATATGGCCCCCGTACAGCAAAAATGTGAATTAGTAAAAGAGATTTTTTTTACAATCATCTATTCACGTACAAAGTTGCAGGCTTTTATCTGCTGAAATATAGGAAGGCAAAGTTATTGACTTAGATCACTTTTCCATACCTGCTGTTTAATCTAGTCTTAACCTAACACAAACAATGAAAGATAAAGCGAAGAAAAGCAAATTAAGATCGCGTAGGCGAACTTTGGATCAGATTGATGGGGAAAAAAGAACATTAATTGGCCTAGTGTCAAACAGGAACATTCGAAAATCAAGTTCTAGCTAAGTTCAAAGACAGAAATTTATTAGCATTCGCCCATGATGCCATGTCATTAGTTGTACGAAATGAGCAAATTTTGGCGCTTTCCAAAACTATTTGATGTTTAGCCCCATACTATGTCGGTCTTGCTTTTCATTCATTTTCAGTGTTCTTTTCTCGTTTTTATCTTTTTCTCGTTGATAATCGATTTTTAAAAGTGTACAAGTAATCAAATAAGAATAAAATCGAAAATACGAATTTTAAAAATAATTTTAGTGACTTCTGAAACTCTGCAGCTCTAACGGACGAGTCGCCACTGCTTTTAGGTAAAACCTAATAATATGCACAAAGCTGAGAGCAAACAATTTAATATTCTCGTCCGATATTAGGCAATTTTCCTGTTTTATGTTAAATTTTATTTTCTCAATTTGTCCTTCCATTCGTTATCAAGTCAATAGTTGAAACTATCTGCCAATGAAACTGAGTAACAGAATTCGTCATTTTCAAATTTCTCCAAGCTATGATGATTGGATGATGTACTACTAGGCAAATATTCGCATTTCACAGTTTTTCTTTGTTGATTAAATTTGCATTTCTGAAATAATTATATCCATGTTAATTCGTGAGCAGTCCCTTCAAACTTAAAAATTATTATATTTCTGCATGTTTTGCAAATGGAATCGTGAAATTTATTTTATGCACAGATGAGTGTCAGATAAACAGTTTTCTCATTGACACTTTTGCTCTATGCGTTCTGTATAAAAATTTAATTTTCTTAACTTTTTTGAACTTCCATAGAAGCCAAAGTGTTTTCACATATATTCTTACCTTAATTGATGAAACTTTGTAATTGGAACTGTAAGTTTAAAATCAATATTTAAGGAAATAAACACTTGTTGCACTTTTTCGGGACACACTGTATACAGGACACGGAAGTTTTTCAGTTTACCAAAATAGATTCTTTCAAAAAAATGACAATTGTAGGTGTGGTTTGGAGAGAGGAACAGTAAGCCACTATATTTTCACTGTAATCTTACATTTATATCAGGAAAAAGTATTTTCTAACTAACTTTGGGGCATTGGGCAAGAAATTCACTTATTGAAATAGTAAAAAAATTGTTGGTCTTTTTTCTTTTAAGTTCTATTTTCTTATAATCATTCTGTTTTTCACATTGCGTAAATGTTAAATATTAAATTGAAAATTGATTCATGATAAAAAAAAATGTATAAATTTTATTTATGGGAAAATACTCTACTTATTGGGGCATTATTTCAATGTTGTTTTGGTAATGCTGTGTGTGGAAATTATTTAAAATTTTATATGGAAAATATCATGGGAAATATTAATGGTAATTGATAATTGGAAAATTGATTCATAAACCGAATTTTTTTATGTTTTAATTTCTTTTGCTTGTTCTATTATAATAATGACGAGACGAATTTTTTATGTGTATTCTATGTTGTATGATATGAAGTATTTTTATCATATTTTGGAATTTTTGAATTTATGAATGTTAATGTAAAACACAAAGTTCGTTAAATGAAAAAACGTGTTCTTAGTAACTGTCATCAACTTTCAACCTTGAGCTTTTTGCAGGACGATGAAATCTTTATGTAAACATTGTAATAAGAAAAGTAATGCAAATAATGCAACCACCATTAGAATCCTTAACGGATTCAATACTAAAAAATTTATTTAATCTCAGTTCCATTTTTTTAGATAATTGATTTTTTAAAATTTCTTCAAATAATTGAAGCTACAATCTTTATTCCTGCTTATTACTATCAGCATATGGTAATTTATATTTCAGAATTGAAGTTGGTTGACATAGCTAAATTAATGTTGCTAATATGATGGGACGATTATACATTAATTCAATTCGATGAACATGTCAATATGAAGAATTAGACCAAATAGGGAAAAGAGGGGTAAAACTGGGTAGCTAAGACTCGAAGGCCTGTTGGAGCTAAACTATTCGATATAAAGCTCGACAAAATTTTGTCAAAATACTCATTGTTTAATGGAGAAAAATATATGTCATTCGTGAAAAGTCATATTTTCATTATATTTTAATCAATGAGTTCTAAAAAAAAGTCCAACCGCCCGGATTTACCGCACTAATGGATTAATACCGGGTACATATGTTATCTTTATGGGAAATATGAAAACTAAATATTCTGTGTCAAAGTTTCAGACATTTTTATTTTATATAACAATTTAAGAATATTGGTTACAAAATTAACATGAAAAGAAGTTGTTTTTTGCTGTTTTTATCGTCTTGAGTGGAAGAACAATCTATACTGTCCAGTGGCGTAACTACATAAAATGGAGCCAAGGACAAATACCGAAACTGCGCCACCCACCCACTTTTTTCTTTTGAAATCTGATCTCATTTCCTCGTCGGAAACTTTATGCCGGGGAGAGAAAAGATTAAAAGTGCAAGTGAACTTAAAAATGGCATATAAAACATTTTCGAGTTGATAGGATTAACAAATTTTTTAACTTTAAATTTTTATTTTTTTAATTTTTTAATTTTTTAAAGTTTCGCTACATTTACACTGAACATTTGCATTTCATTTATCTCGTATTTGAAAAATAATATGAAGCGAGTGATGCTAAAAGGGAACTTCTTCAAGGTCAGCGGAGATTAAATTATTATTTTCGTTTGTAATTTGATGAAGGTGAATGCATATTTGGTTTATAAACTGGGTTTCTACTCAGCCTCGTTTTGGTACAAAATCAAAGTTTCCATATGATGTCAGAAGAAGGCTTCTTCGCAGAAGAGTCTTTTTACATCAATATAGCAGTTCTCTGCTAGATGTCAGAAGTCCCTTTTAGCATCAATCGATTCATATAAAATGTGTACAAATCTCTTAATCAACCGAAAAAGAGAACCCACATACATACGAATAAAATATATATATATATATATATATATAACTTTTTTCCTATAGACAGTATATAAAAAGTCAGAAAATTGAAGTAAATCTTTTGATAACACAAATAATATCATATTAAAGCCTTAGTGACATGAATTATATCATATCTGAGTGAATTATGTCATGAATATTCGATAATATTCATCATATAATTTCATACGTATCTTTAAATATATTAATCAGAATTTGCTACTAATAAAGTTTAAAAATGTTTTATCTATCATTTTATGACAAAGTTGAAAGTCATTGCATGAAATTAGGGGATATGATGCAGGGGAAAAAATGCTGATTCAAACATGAAATAAAATTACAACGTTATTAATTTGTTTTTGACATGAAAAATTTTAATTCCTTATTAATTTAGTAGATATTTTTTGTGTTTATAAAAAAAACGATACATTATTTCTGAAAAATTTTGAAGAAATCCGAATGTGTATCCCAAATGTTATAAATTAACTTTTCTGGATTTAAATGAAGCAAAAATTTATAATTACAATACTTTAGTACTAAAATGTTTGCACATGTACTAAACATGAGGATTACAAACATAAAAATGATTGCCATATTTACATATTTAAATAATTATTTTAGGTTAAGTATTGTAGTTCAATGGTTTGATAGTGAAGGAAAATTTTAATGCGTTTCATAACAGTAAAAATAATTGGCGACAATAGCGTAACTCAGTAAGTAAAGAAGATGCTTCGCATTACGGCGAGAATTGAATTTCTATTCTTTATGTATTTGTTCTCGTTAATTATTATAGAAATCGGTTTCGTTTTTCTTGATTTCAAGGTGAATACGGACTGATAATTTTTACCAGAAACTGCAAAATTTTACGCAGTCTTTTCTCTCTTTCTCTTTCTCAGTACTTTTAGTTTGTTTGCGTTTGGAAGAACAACTGCATCTAGATTTTGCGAAATAAAATTTAAAATAAACACTATCGCATTTTTATCATACAAATTATGCAAATATTCAGTACCAAAAGCAATGTAAAGATAGCGAACTTGCATCTTTTAAAGTTACTGGAGTGTTCTTACAGTACGCGAATAAAATGGTGGTGTATTTTCCATTCTTCACTCTTTTCTAATTGAAAATAGGAATGACACTTTTGCTAGCCATTTATCACCAATTTACGAAGAAACTAATTCCAGTCAGTATAAATCAGGCATGCCATGAAAAACCGTCAGAAACCACACGGAGATAATCACATATAGACATCTTCCCTTATATCTTACCCCACCGAGACTCAAATCTGGGAAGCAACCTTCCTTTCAAACGAGCTTTAAATTTCATTGATGGGGGTTTGGGCCAACAGATCTCTGAAATATAATATTGCTTCTTATTTTGTCTCAGATTGAGGTTTCCTGGTTGTAAAAATGACTGTATTCTTAAGATTTTCCTACACTTTGCTGAAGCCATTTCAGTTTTTTAAGAATCTTGAAAATGAGAGCTTCAAGAAAAACATACTTTTCTTTTAAACACAACCAATAAATTCCTTAATTGTGCACCCCCTTGCAATTGCGACAGGGAACGTGCACTACCTGCCCCATCCTAGTTACGCCACTGACACTGTCTGGCCCGGACTTACGCCACTTGAAGTACTCGACTTTACCCTGAGTGTAGAGGTTTTAAAAAACGAAATAGAACCACGCAGTTATTGGAATAAATCTTTATTGTTTGACAAGGTATAAATCCTTAAATAACTTATAATAAGCTAGCATACACATTTTTTATAAATATAATGATTTTGAAGTAAGAATAATTTAAAAACAAACAATTTGGAGAGTTGAGTCTTCAAATAAATAAACCTTCACACAGTGAATTCAATCATAACAACTCAGCCACTATGACTATTCTTTCTTCTTGGATATTAGATAGATTCTGAATAAATTCAGAATGTATCCACTAGAAAGAAGAACTAACAGCGCCAGAATCAAGGTAAATGGTTTTACCCCACTGTCCCCTATTCGTATTCTCGCTGTTTTGCATACGGAAGTGACAAAAGTGCTTTCAGTTATGTACAAAAAATTAATTTCAGGGATCTTTATATTACGGCCTTGGGCTTGGCTAAATGACTAAACCATAGATTAAAATTTTTTATTGTGAATAATAACAAATATTACATACGAACATACATAATGGTTTGATTTAAAGTAAGCGCTGTGTTAATATTATAGATTTATTAACAAAAGTATTCAATTACAATACAATTAAAGATCAAATTAAGGGGGGGGAGATAGAGCCCTCAACTTCCACCCTCATTCTGGCGCTGTTATGCTGTCGGAACGATAACTCAACGTTCTCCGCTCTCTGTGCTCTCTCCTCCGTTCTGTCTGTTTTTTGCTTACCAGCCCATCTTTTTTAAAGGGATGAAATGTTTGTTACCGAAACTTCTAGACATGAAATCATGCTGTTATTAAAGAATAAAGAGTTACGCCCAGAAAGTTCCAAAGTCATGATGGCGCCTTACTTCTAGATAATCAGGGAACCTTTCCTGATTTAAATATTTGTATCCCGAAAGAAAGCACTCAAAGGACTAAAGGAGTCTGGGAATGTCACATGAATTAACAAACTGCTGTTGTTTTTTCATTACGGATAATGGTGGCATACCGTTTCATTGCCAGAACAATAACTGAAATCGTGACGATAGCAGCGTTGCACTTAACACGTCTGCGTATGAACTGAGACGTCTCTATTCTCTAACCTGACCCAAACGTCACCAATACTATGTGAAAAGCATTCCTTATCAGTTTATGACAACTGAGTTTCGCGGAAACACACAGCATATAGTTTCCTATTTAAAAGAATTAAACCCTAGGATGGTTTAGTCTGCAGCGATTCCAATCTGGCAACTCAATCAATCAAGCTAAATGGACGAATTGAATTTTTTTCCCTTGGCGCGTAAATGAATGCTTGTTATTTGTTTATTACTTTATTAAATATCTTTTGCTTGAAATATTGATGTTTTGATTTTAATATACGTTCCGTTAATTCTTACTTAATATTTTTATCAATAGATGTTCTGAATTTTCAAATAAATTAATTAATAATTAATTAATTAATAAATTATTCGCTTTTCAGTGGAGTATTCGCCATTCCCTTGAATAAGCTTGAAGAATGTATGGAATGAAAATTTTTCTTTTTGTTGCGAAAGAGAGAGTATTAAGATGGGAATTTAAGTTCAGTTATTTTGACATCCCGTTTTGAAGCAACACGAGGGCTACTTTGGGACGGACTCGTAATTTTGAACCACGGCCAAATGACGAGGTTCACACCTGATCTGTCACGCACCACACCAGGGGCGAGACGTTTGGCCCCTGTGTATGATTTATCGTGCAACAGGCCCAATACACAAAGGATCTGCAGTGGAATCGGGTTTCGAACGTGGAGCCCTCCGGCTCTAAGCCCGACACCTCACCATTTTGCCACCGCTGCCTGATGGGAATTTAAGATTGTTTAAGTTATGTATGACTGAAGGTATTATGTAATCCCCCCAAAAAATCTGGCGAAGTGAAAATTAAAAGCTTTTATTTATTTTTTTCCTGGAGCCAAGTGAATGCTTCTTATTGGTTTATTATTTTATTGAAAATCTTTCGCTTGAATTGTTCTTGATCCTTTGGTTTTAATAAATAATTATCCATTTTTTATGGTTTAACTAGTATGTGTTATTTTGAATTTTTAAGCTGAATTTCTTAATAGATTTGCCACTTTTCTAAGGATAATTTGTTATTGTCATGAATAAACCATGAAAGTCTGGGGAATTATTTTTCTTGACAGAATTAAGATGGGAATTTTACCTAGCTGAAGTTTTGTATGTATAAGGTTTTATGCAAAGCCGAATGTTTGCTATTTGGTAAGCAACTGAAGGTTAAGAAGGTGAAAGAAAGTTTTCGTAATTCAAAGTCATATATGATTGTTGGTTAGAAAAACAACTTGTCACGCTTATTTAGAAAGCTACACATAAGAATAAGTGATATCCTACAAAAATTAATGAAAGTTAGTACCCCATTGGAACAATATATTTTCTGGATAATATCTGTAGATTTAACACTCGAAAATCATATTCAAGAAAAAATATGACATACTTCATAAATTGATTTAGACATTCCATTAATTTTTTTCTTTATGGACGAGTTTCTTGCTTTGTTTATATAGAACTTCCATGTTGCCATCCCACTTCCAGAGAATGACTGAGGTTCAAAATTTACCACCACCTCAAAATAGCCCTCGTATTAATTCAAAAAGGGATTTTAATCTAATTAAACTTAACTTCGAAATAATGTTTTGTCCACTAGACTCTTCAAAATTTCAGCACTTTTCACACATTTCGATTGTTATGGATATTTTCAAATACCAAATTTCAGGTTTTTATTTCTGTAACTTTGGATGGTTTATATCAAACACTAGCCTAAATTTAAGGAACAGCTGCCATAATATCTTTGCTAAGGCTCTTTTCAACGATACATAAATCTGTCTTCCATGAGTATCGAAGTCGGATGTTATTCGATTCTTCAACGAATCGATTAAATAAATTTACAGACGAAAATACTTGGCAATTAAACGAATTCCGAATTATACCTTTTCTGTATAAAACTTGAAACTTATTTTAACTTGGCGCTCGAAATAGAAACCAAATGCCCTTGGCGACTGTTGAAATCGGAAAATTATTGTTCGAAGTTGTTACTAAGAAAACAGAAAACTCGTCCATACGAATCCGAAATTACGTTTCCCAGGGATGGTTTTCCAATGCGTAAATGATGGTGAATAAACCAGACGAAAACTGTTGTGGTGAACGATTTATCACGTATGACAAATCAGTGCTTACATCATCTTAAAGAACTGGTTTGACAATTTTTCTAGAGCAAGTTACTGTGTACACGAGCATGGACAAATAAACCACCTACATACCCAGGGGAAGAGAGTGGGTAAGATAGACATCTCTCTCACATAAAGAGACATTATTCCGACAGGTTTTATGGACTTAATGACTTCTAACCCATCGATATTCATCAAACTTTAAACCTCTATGTATTTTTGATAACAATACTTCCTCTATATACCCTTCTTATACAGGTAAGTTAAAATATATAAAATGTCCTCGGATGTGAATGGGAACGAGGTAAACAAATGCAACAATTTGGATTGTATATAATATTTTCATTCAACATGAATGAAAACACACGCACTGTAGACTGACATTCTATACATTCAAACAAGTTCTTGAAAAATCAGCTTCAAATTACGCAGGATTCCTAAGAATTTGTCTTTATTTCTTTCCGCGAACCTAAGTCAAATGTCAACTATACATTTAAAGAATTTAGAATGATTTGATTTACCTTTATGTTAATAAATATAACTAAGGTTTAAGTCACTCCAATTTCCGATTTGCAGCATTTTAGTAGCGACAAAATTGTTACAGTAGAGTCCCGGTAATACGGACTACATGGGATCGGACACCGTGCGGATTAAGCGAAATTTGTCTTAAAATGCACGTAAAATTTTAGATTGGTAAAATTATAAAAATCTCTGTTTTATTCATAAATAAATACAATTTTTCCAAAAGATTATTTAATTCAGCTTTGTAAAACGGTGCGCGTCTTATTATTTTCGTTCTGATCTCTCACGAAAATTAGTATATCCAGCTTTAAAAAAAATTTCCGGTCAGATTAACCGGATGTCTCGACAAGCTGGATCCGGATTATAGGGACTCTACTGTAGTTTGAACCGAAATACCACAAAAGTTATTGATTTATCTAAAGAAACCGATATAAAATTATTTTTAATGAATTTCCAAAAGAAAAAGAAGATTCATATGCGGTAAGTACTACAGTAGAGTACTAAAGAGAGATATTAGGTAGGAAGCTCAAATATCGTCTACGTTCCTAATATAGCCTAAGACGGTTTCTTCTTGATTCAAAGTGGTATATTATGGTCACTAACGGAACTACAAAGCTTCTCCCTCAGGCTACTCATTTCAGTACTCTAAACATCAAGATCAATCTACCTAAATATAGCCTTAAAAAAATCTCAAAAACTTTTCCCTTAAAAATTAGGCAGCACAGATGGAATCTTTCCGAAACGCGACGGCGAACATTCATTTTCGTACCTCAAGTTAAAATTAATTCAGCCTCATTCAACTCAAAAGTCAATCAATTCATCACAGGACATGGACCTTTCGTGACCTATCGTCACAGATTCGGTTTATGGTTCACACGATCGTTGCGTTTGAGGTGATAAATGTGAACCAGACCACTACGCAACCGATTGCCCAGAGACAAAACTCTTTCATTTCATGAATGCCAGCGCTGAAAACCTTTAGACGTTAAGTGAAAATATTGTTCAAAACATAATAACCTGGAGAGACTCATGAGTATTATGAAGATCCCTTTATGAACCAAGACGTGATATCATCATGGATTAAGAAAGGATTTTCTCGTTTCCACCAGCAATTAAAACATTCATTGCAGACTTTTTCAGTTTACTTTTATGTGTTAATTATTGTTGTTGTTGTTGTTTTAATTTTATTTTTCCCTCCTTTCTGTGATTCATCTTTATGCTGAGAAGGTTTTGCATAAACGTAAACTTCTCTTGGTCCCGGTGGAAACATCAATTTGTAATCCACTCTTCCCTCCGGTGGATTAATAATAATAAAAAATAATCCCCCTTCAGAAGTTGTTAGAGGAAGCCGTTTGAACCTGTGCTGTTTTTGTTTTCTTTCTCTGAGAATTTTTGCTGATTTTCGTTTCAGGAAAATTAATAATCAAGTTTCATTACTTTTAGGAGAATCAGTAAAATTCAAGTTATAATGTAGGGGAGAGTTGTCTAAAACGGTGACGGCGGCTCAAATGGGGACATTCAGTTTCTCATTGATTTTTGCTGCCATCTATCAATACAATACATTATATCATTCTTTATCGTCTATACGCCATATTGAATCGAGTTGTTGACATGTTTGACGGTTTGTTCTTTTGTAGGAAGTTTTCAAATTTTTTTCAATTTTTTTCTCCGATTTGAACCTTTTACTGTGTTGGACCTTATCAAGACACCTTAGAACATTCGATTTTGGTAAGTACAGCATTGAGTCTTCTAGATTTAAGTTAAATTATGATATATATCTCGATAAATTATCCAACACCCGTCCAAAGAGGCGCCATTTTTTAAAAAATATGTCACTGGCGGCTCAAATGGGGACATCGTTGGTAGTCCAAAACGGGGTCGTCCCCTTTTTAGACGCCATGGAATATTATTGAAATATCTTACATTGTGCTTTAATTCTATGACAAATATGTGATATAAATTTCTTTAAGTATCTTAGTTGAGTACCAGTGATCCTTTATGGGGAATACATAAGTATTTAAGAGAAAATATCTTGCAAATTAAATTTTAACGATATACAAATATAGAAAATAAAATGTGAAAAAAATATTAAAAATAATTATAAATAAAAAAGTTTTTATTGTTATATATAAACATATTTTATATTCAGATATTTTATTTCACACATTATTTTATATTCAGATTTCTGATAATGGGGCGCTATCAAAGAAAAACTGATCGGCAAAGTTGGTCCCAGGAGAGTATGGCTGGAGCTATCCAAGAAGTATTGGAAGGGAATATGGCCTACAGGAGAGCATCTAAGGCCTACAGTGTTCCCCAAACAACTCTAGAGAGGAAGGTGAAAGAGGCTCGACAGAAGAAGTTGTCTTCTGAAGCAGCTGCTGTAAAAATGCTAGGAAGATATAAAACAGTTTTTTCGGAAGCCCAAGAAAAGGAATTCGTGCAACATCTGATACATTTAGAAGAGAGGTTATTTGGCATTACGCTGTCAGATTTAAGAACTCTAGCATTTGAGTTAGCTGAAAAAAACAACATTCCGCATGTCTTTAACACGGAAAATAGAATGGCGGGAAAAGATTGGCTTTATGGATTTCTAAAACGGCACCCAAAATTAGCCCTACGTTATCCTGAAAAAACCTCAATTGCACGTGCAAAAGGATTCAATCGCGTCGTAATCAACGCTTTCTTTGATTTATTAGATTCCTTATATTCGAAATATAAATTCTCACCAAATGATATTTATAATGCAGATGAGACAGGCATCTTGACATTGGCGAACAAGCCTTCAAAAGTCCTTGCTCTTCGCGGCAAAAAACAAGTTGGCACTTTAACATCAGCCGAACGAGGAGTGCTTGTGACAGCAGAAACATGTGTCAATGCAGCAGGAAATTTTCTTCTACCAATGTTTGTATTTCCAAGAAAGAAGGAGAATCCCCTATTGATGGATGATGCCCCTCCTGGATCATTTGCAGTGTACCATGAAAGTGGCTGGATTAATAAGGAAACGTTCCTTGTCTGGTTCAAAAAGTTTATTGAGCATTCTAACCCAGGACCAAAAAAGCCGGTGTTGTTAATCATTGATGGCCACAACTCTCATACTAAAAGCTTGGAACTCGTCAATCTTGCTCGGGAAAATAATGTTGTGTTGCTATGCTTTCCCCCGCGTACGACACACCGGTTGCAGCCACTCGATGTGTCTTTCATGGCTCCTTTAAGTACCTTTTATGAACAGGAGACCAGGAAATGGCTAATAAATCACCCTGGACGCTGCGTTACTATATACCAAGTAGGAAAACTTTTTAAAGCTGCTTTCTCAAGAGCAGCTACTGTGCAAACCGCTGTGAAGGGGTTTGAAAAACAGGGATATATCCCTTTAACAGAGATGTATTCCCTGAATATTTATTTGCGCCATCAGAAACTACGGAAAAACCTCTAGATAACACTTCTGAGCTTAAACAAGGGTCATGCAATGGAGATGTTGAACACCAACCTTCTACATCATCTTCTGAAACAATGCCGACTATAGAACCCCAGCCATTTAGCTCAACCTTTACATTTCTCCAGCAGTAGTAATGCCATTTCCTCGAGAAACAGAACGCATAATAAAAAGAGTAAATGACAAGAGAAGAGGTAAAACTGCCATACTAACATCGTCACCTTACAAAGCAGAATTTGTCACTATACGGGAGAGAAGTGGCAAAAAGAATAAACAAAAAAGGGCCCTATTTAAAAAAATAACAATCCTACTCCTGCTAAAGATAAAAAAGCAAAGAAAAAGAAAAAAACCAGTGACATCATCTGATGAGGAGCAGGAGAGTGATGACGCTTGCATCTTTTGTAATGATCTGTATTCAAATTCAAAAGACAGAGAGGGGTGGATTCAGTGTAACAGATGTCGAGGTTGGGCACATGAAGCCTGTTCAAATGCAGAAGAAGGCGAAGTAAATTTCATATGTGACTATTGTAATTAATTACTTTGCTGTAGGAAGCTAATGCCTGCTTAAAACAATAGTGAACACTTGTCTTGTATTCTTATTTTGTCATTTTAACTTCCCTTTCTTTCACCAATTAAGTGTTCTTGATACATTTTCGAATTAAACAATGAATGTTCATTGTTTTATATGAATACCCCATTTTACCCAACCGGTTGTCCAAAACGGGGACTTTGCTCATTTTCCAGAAAAATATTTTTCTACCTCACCCTAATTATTTTTTTGAACTAACAATCTCGTGTTCTGATAGTCTAGGACCTATTCTAAAAAGAAAATAGTTTGAATTTTTTTTTCTGTAAAATATTTTTTTTTGGCAGGCCAAAATATGTTAGCGTCCCCATTTTGTACAACTCTCCCCTACCATTTGAGGCAGTGACAGAGTCTATAATTGGCTACATTTTCGTGTAGTTTGCCTTTTGGTTTGCGATCCGATTACGAAGGGGTATACCGCCATGTATGAGAGTTAAGTTGTTCGCAATTTCACCCACATGAGTTGTCCCATTATCGCCCACTTGGGTTTATCCATTACCGTCCTAGCCCTTTGAGAGGCGCTATATTAAAAAATACCTTTGAAAAATACAGGGTTGATGACCTATCACTTTACAGTTCGCTGAAGTTCTTTTTAATTTTGATGTTTTATTTAGGGGGAAAATTTAAAGAATACTTTACCTATATTCCTAAAAATACATGAAAGCTGTCTTGTTTCAATTTCAATTTTGTTGTTCCTTAATCTTCATGTTTAAGAAAGAAATTATGATCGTAACATAATTTAAACTTTATTTCAATCCATTTTAGACATAGGCTGTATTAGGAACATATGGTGGGAGATATTAGCAACATGGGTTTTAGCAGAAATAAGTACTCGGTCTAAAAAAAATGACTTTGGGGTGAGTGTTAAACTTATGTATTAGATTTTTAATTCAGTATTTATAATTTATTCAGTATTTTAGTATTTCACAACATGGTGCCTTTTACATTTATCTTCGTTGTGTAGTGAAGAGAACAGTTATACATCTATGACTCGTCTCTTTGACCAGTTTGGTTCATAACTTTAGGTAAATAAATAATTTAGGTATGAAGACCACATACCAAATTCCCTTTATTGACTGATCAAAGAACGGTCTTTATTTCAACTCGACCGTTCAGCATTTTGTCTCTCTATAAATTCGGTTTTTACGATATCGTGGCCAAACACCTTGTTCTATTTTCTTCGAATTCGACTGGAATGTTCCTTGAAGCAATAAAAACCGATGTATATGTAATTATTTTTACTTTTTGAATATTTTTCAAGAGGGTCACCGTTTAAATAATTTCAAAGTTCTGGCGAGTAAAGTCGAGTTTGGTGCCATTAAAATATTGGAAACATTTTGGTAAAAGCGAGACATGTAACTGCAATTTTGTTAATACTCATAAAAGCAAACTTTTACCTAAAATTTTGGTGATATGATAAAAGCAGACCTTTAATTGATATTTTGGTAATATGATGAAAGGAGGCATTTAATAGCAATTTTGCTAATACTGATAAAACATAATTTTAATTGTAATTTTGTTAATACTGATTAAAGTAAAGATATGAACAAATAATTCGCATTTGGAAAAAAACGGAAAAGAGTGAGATAAGATCATTGTTCCAGGTTGAGAGCTGTTTTTCTTAAAATTCTATC
Organism: Araneus ventricosus; assembly: GCA_013235015.1. Classification (NCBI taxonomy): domain Eukaryota; kingdom Metazoa; phylum Arthropoda; class Arachnida; order Araneae; family Araneidae; genus Araneus; species Araneus ventricosus. Next base: position 36,870 of record BGPR01011416.1, read on the forward strand.
TAAATTTTTTCTTCTTTTCGTGAAAGTTTTTCAGCGATATGGCAAAGCGGTTCAAGTTATAAAAATTTGAAGAAAATTATATGTTATTTTTGTAAGGGGTTTGTTTGCGTTTTTATTATGAAATTTTCACATTGTCGTGATAAATACTAATCTCATTATTTCATCAAGATACTTATTCCATCTTCAGGTGCCGTTGCCACTCTTAAGGTTATAAAAGTAAAAAAAAAACTTTCTTAATTAACTAATGCCTTATAAGAATTTTATTTCACTTTGTTTTCATTTGAAATGCTGAAATATTTTATCACACTGGCTTCTGCGTTTTTTTGTTAAAGTTTTTGTATTTGTTTGGGTGCGAAATTTGTACATTATTTTGCAGTGTAATATCTTACATTGATTGTAAATATACCTGAGCAAGATAGTGCATATGTGGGAGCAAAGAAGGAACCTCCTCGAGAGTCAAAGTGACCAGTGCCCTTGCAAAAGAAGCTGTCTTCACAATGAATGACAAGATTGGCTAAACTTTTAAAGACTGCGATGAGACGCAAATTTTATTTTTTTATTTAGGGGGTGGGGCAAGGTCTATTGTTCACACGAAACTGTATTACACTGTTCATTGAAGTCTTTAAAAACGACGTACTTCTATTTTTTAATTCTCTTTGAAGATAGTAGCTGCTTTTATGTTAGGTGATTTAATGGCACGTTTGGCAACATTAAAACATACCTTTAAATGCAGTAAATTGTGTAAATAATTCTAATTTGAGAGAAAAGAAGACTAAATCTTTAAGGACTGCGATGAAGAGCGAGTCTTAGGATTAGTTTTTTGGCAAGAAGTCTACCGTTTACAGAACTATAAGCATATCGTAATAAATATCATGTAAATTTTAAACACCATTAAGACTTAACACCATTTGGGTAAGCAGTGTCGGCGTGAGCAAATAAAATAAAAAACCATTTATTAAAATTTTGAAAAATGGTCTTGTTGTAGTTTCTTTCAATGAGTTATTTATACACAGTAAGAAAGTAAAATGACATAAGATATCAAACAAAAGAATGGAGATTATGTAAAGAATTAGATTTACTATTAAAATTTAAGCGAAACGAATTTAACAGATATGTAAGGTTTATAACTTAATTGCGACAAATGTCAAACAGAAGAACGTAGATTCTCTAAAACAAATATCAGAATTTAAAGGGCTCTAATATTAGAATTTAAAGGAAATTAATTAAAAGGGTATTTTGATATGAACCTCGAATGCGTTTAAAGCACTATTGGAATAACTTTACTAACTATGAGCTTAAATTCCAAATTTAAACAAAAAAACCCATCATAATAAAATAAAACTTAAATTCATGAATCTAGTGTATAATTTTAAATTTTAACAATGATTCTTTTTTATTTTGATAAATATATAACAGAAAGATTATTTATAAGATTATTAAAATTTGCTGCAAAAGAAAAATAAATAAATAAAAATAAAACATGAAGCTTAATGACTTATAAAAGAATAAAAATATGACACTCGTTTCACATATTACTTTAAAACTCTTAATTAAACTCTTTTAATTTACAATATTTCACATTTCTCTTAAAAACATTGAATGAACAAAGCTTTTGAAGAAGAAACAGTTTGTTTTCAGTTAAAGTCAGAATTTTCAAATAAAACGGCATATACTCACGCTGTAAAATTATCTCTGAAAAGTTCTTTGGCCCTGTTAAATTTTTTCTCGTCGTACCAGGATGGAACTTTTAATTTAGCGATATCAGCCCTTAGAGTTCCAACAGAATTTCTGTCTAAAAGTTCTTTCCGCTGTTTATTTTCCCACATCCCCGTTTTTTCACTTTCCATTTCTAGGCAGTACAATTGAAGAGCAATTTCAATTTTGTTTGAGACACCTGACGAAGCAGGCAAGTAATAAAGGGGATAGTGTTTTTAGAGACATTGATAAGGGTGAAAATTCGCCACACTTGGCGATGAATTGCCTCACTCTGACATAAAAGCGGCGACATATATTTTTGTTTGTAAACACCGAAGTAACGATCTCTGAGCAAGCAGCGTTTCGAGAAATCAAGCAAATGGGTGCGATCACTTAATTTTTGGAATTCAGAACCAAAACAGCGGCTTTCCGAAAAAATAATGGCATTAAAAAGGAACTGGTTGGTGAAAATAGTAACAACGAACATGCATGCTTGTTTTTAAAAACTAAGAAAAAGATGAAAAAAAGCTTTGCTTATAATAACTACTGAAGCCCCTCAGCCCCAAACACTAAGCCTATTTCTACGCCTTTTATTTTACATGATAGCTAAACACCTTTAAATATGTCATCAAGGGTCGAGAAATCGAAAAACATTACTCCAGTGTATATAAGATGTTCCTTAACCTTTTATAGACCGAATTCAGATACAGATGAATTTTTAATAACTTTTTTGCATATTTCACCTTCTAATGCATTAGTTTAAAAATATCAATTATTAAAATATGAATTAAAAAATTTATATGTGTTTTTCATAATCTTCCCATTTGGGAACATTGGTCACTCCTAATAAAGCTCATTACACTAGACATTAAAATGAAAGCCAGTGATGATCAGCCTGAATAATAAACAAAGTATTTAAAAAAATATTTATTTATATCTAAGCACAGATATGAATTTAATTGAACATTTATGAATTTCTAGGAATAAAAAATATTTTCGTGCAAAAGAAGGCAAAGAATGACACTTTTTAATGGTATCCTAAGGCACTCTGGGAAGTAGATCACATGCAATACCCTTTTCTGTCCTTACTGCTCTATTATCTTGAATGTTTTCCAAATTATGCGTATTTATTCGAGTTGTTACAATTAGGCTTTGACTTTCACTTTTCAACTGCGGTATAGAAACGGTAACTTTTGTTCGTGTAAGATATCAATTATTTTTTGCCCCAGTTCATAAAAGGTTCATTATGACTTCTAGACGAAACTCAAGATAAGAAAGTTAGTTTGGTTCCCTGTGACTTGTTGTATGCAATAGCCATCCATAAACAACAACTATATTTAGTACATTTGCAAATAAAATAAACCACTATTTCTATTTGTGAAGTTGTGACGGTAATGTCTCGGATTTTATACAACTGATAAACTCCAACCGGTTCAGAATTATATTTAAGAATCCAATTCCATTGTAATACGCGTAACTTTTTTTTCTATGCATGAGAATATCTTTTAATCAGCTGGATTGGAAGTTGAAGATATTAATTAGAAGAAACAATCTCTACAGAATTATCTTCCGGTAATATATAAATGCTTATCGGACAAATTTATATTTACCCCTCCCGGATTACAGATAAAAATGAATTTTTTTCGCACAAAATATCAAGCATTAACCTTTTAACAACCGAGGAGTACTTCCTTTCCTGAATCATATGAGAATTTTTCTTTTCGTTATTCTTTCAATGGAAACACAAAATACAGAGATTCTTTCTCTTGCAGAATAGTAACGACAGGCCAATGTTATCAATTCGGAACATGAACATTTTATGAATTATAGCCAATGCGTTTTTTATTTATTTAATTATATTTCATATGTTATTAGTAAAGTAGACATTTTTAACTATGTATAAGAATTTTTAGAAATTTTATATCGGCTTTTAATTTTTTAGGAATTTTTATGCCACTCTTAAATTAAAAAGTTAAGATAGCCCATTTTTAAGAATTTCTCTACATAACCCATTTTATATCTGAAACATAATTTCTGTATAAAAATTCGAACTTAATTTTATTTATAATTAACAATTTTTTCAAAACAATATGAACAATATTTTATTTTTAAATGAATTTTCAATGAGATGTTCCAAACGCATAAATAGTAACCAATAACAACTGCTGAATGAATTAGAGCACATCCTTGTTCTGTCTCCGCTACAATTTCAACTCCTAGTCACACGTTGAGACAGGAGTGTTTCATGCTCACGTCATTGTCACACTCCCAGTTTTAGCCCGACTCAAGCAGACCAATTTGTTGTCAGCTATTAAACTGATAGAACTGTACTAGTCCGAGTATATTTTGGTTATGTTTGACTCTTAAGTTATAGTAGGCACGATTTAAATTTATTTAAGTACTATGAAAGTGACATAAATATTTTAGTTTATAGCATTTTTTAGTAATGGCAAAAAGTTTACCACACCACCCATCTTAACGAAGAAATCGACAGTACTTGAGTTGTTGGTCAAACGTCTGCGTCACAAAGGCAAACAAAGTTAATGAAATAGACCTAAATATTCGAGATTCTGTTCACTGCACTGCTAATGATGAGCTTCTTGTTTGGGAAAAGGCTATGATTTCCAGAAGATTAAAAAACACGTTGTAGATAGATAAAACTAAAGGATCATTTAAAGAATGGTAGAAAATTCATCAAGGTTTCTGCAGAAACATGTGACAGAATGAAATGAAGACGAATCCTGCAAGAAAAGTGAAACAACCGGTAGTGTATCCAAAGGAGAAAGGAGGGGAATCAGACATGCAGGAAAGCAATTTTATAAATAAGAGGAGTACTGGCACTAGATCAGTCGTTGCGTACATAAAACAAAAATAACTAATGCAATTAATTCGTATTTTTCTCCTTCTTCTCGGTCAATTGGCGATTTGTGAAACAAAGTCTGTTAGTGGACTCGCGATTCATCAACCTACTGCAGAGATCGTGGGCGTCAAACGTCGAGCTACGTTACTAATAAAATGTTTTCTTTTTATTTTGGGGTTTATTTGCCCTATGTATCTAATGTTTGGTTAGGTTTTATAAGCGTAAAGCCTAGGCGGCATGTTGCAGGTTCTCCCTGGTGGCAAAAGTTGCAGTTACGCTTCTGAATTTAAGGCGTTTAATCCTCCTGAAAAATACGCGATAAATTTTAAAATCAAAGTGCAAGATCTTTAGGAAAATTAAGTGGCATTTTTGAGTTATCGCGCTCTCAGGTGCACCTACAGACAATCAGCCTACCCGTCAACAGATTTGATATGGAATTTCGAACACTTACACAATATTGGTGTGAAAATCCTAAACTAAATTTTATCCACCTAGGTCCTTGCGTTTCTCAGTCATTTTGTTCACATGCATCCGGCGGACAGAAAGAAGGACTTAATGCTCATGGATTGTTTCTACCCAAAATTTGATACAAATTTACAGATTTCCATGCAAAAAGTTGATTGAGAGCTACGGACCACATACAAAATTTCCTTCGTGCTGCCCAATGCGTTTTCGAGTTATCGCAATTGTGGATGAAAGACATAATTCCAAAAGTTGTTTATTTGGACGCAGAGAAGTCTGAAACGTGGAAATGCATTGAAATCTCAAGGTCCTATTTTTTAAAACTTTGTTTAGTTACTATTTAAATAAAGTAATAAAATTAATCAGAATATATTTTTACTGATTCAATAAAATCCGTATATCTATTGATGTATTACTATATATATGATGGTATTTATGGAGATACACTCTCACAAAGAATGGTCTCAAACCCTATCGAATGTTGGATAAAAAGTGCCATTTCTGTCTTGAGGCTCCTTTTGTACAGTCTAAAAAGAGTCATTTCTGAGATGGTAAGTTCAAACAATCAGAACTCTATTTATAAATTGACTTTTTTCAGGCATGTAGTGGAGCCGGAGCGCCGTTTCGGCATTGCTTTTTTTACGATAAATAAATAGCAAAAAATTGTGGAAACGTCCTTAAAACAGCGCGATTTTTGTCATCCATGGTAGAGCGTTCCGGCACTGCTTATTTTGCAACTACACCACTAACATGGTTGTATTTTGTTGTGTTCGCTATTGTCACTTTGCACAAGAACCTAACTGCAGTTATTATAGACCAAAGAGATAATCATATTAAAAAGAGAGATAGAGTGATCGTTCAAAGTTCTGTAAATACACACAGGTAAAAATTTGCAGAAAATGTTTACGTCGAAAACAAGATATACTAGTGGGGTTTTTCCCCATCCGGTTAACGCGAGCAAAAATATAATGATACGAAATGTAAATCGTTTTTTACCTTAAATTAGTTTTCATATTGTCACCTATGAATTTTAATGTTTACAGTTCGAATCTTACGATTCCATAATGCAGTCAAATGAGAATTTCGCTATACAATAATAATTTTCCTATTTTTTTCATATTCTCAATGCTTTAGAGTACAAGGGTTTGAGTAAATGTTTTCGGCTCTATAGTGCTGAATATACTTTAAAAAGAGTTTTATAGAAGAATAAACATTCTTTAAAGCATATTATAAAAATATTCTAGTATGAACTTAGATTTTCAATTAGACAAACCAAAATAAAATAATAATTAGAAATAATATTTAAGTTTCAAATAATGAAGCATATCTTATAGATTCTACTACAGTTATTGTAAATTTTTAAGATAAATCACTTTTCCAAGTAAAGTAACAAGCCATGTTTATTCTACTTTCCTTCAATCTCTTTATTGTCTTAAATGTGAATTTTGAATGTGCTATGATCATAATTACATCACTATTATTATATTTAATTATGTGTATGTTATTAATCGTGCGCGATCGTGATGTTTTTTCGGATATTGGGTTGAGAGAAAAAAAAGTTGTGATACCATCAATAGGATTCGAAAGATTTTTACTTCGGAACTTGATTTATAATGTAATTTAAAATTTTAATTCTGTTTATAATGTCAGTTGAAATTTTAATTAGCGTTAGTAATATATTGAGAAAACAAAATAAACTTGCAAAATAATTTCAAAATTGAATTTTTAATTAGTTATATTAATATTATTTTTCAAATTTAGCTTTAGAAATGGCTTCCCGTTTAACGAATTCCAGAATAATATATTTTTCCTTTAGAATGCTTCTTTCAAATAGTTTTACATGTTTTGAAATACATTCTTGATGCTGAACACAAACACAAAAATTGAGTTTCGCGACGCCTTTTTGATATTGTGGGCAATTGATATTTAACTTTTAGCAATATATATTTCAGTTTGATGATTTTGATGGTTACGCTGATTCTGCGCTTCCATATAAAACAGAACGCCGTCTCTTACCCCCGTACCCGTCACCAGACCGGTCATTGATCTGTTTGATGAGCTAGGCACGGGGATTTTATTTAAGAAAAAAGATAAACAGAACAAACAAAAAAGAAAGAAATATTTACAATATTTAAAAAACCGCACAGGCATCTTCACTTTTACACTATTAGATCGTAATAGTCTTCTTTTCTTTATATGTTTTATACCTTTCTTTTATTTAAAGGGGGGGGTGGGGGGGAACTCTACTAGAGTTTCATGGTCTAGCCTGCTGGAAGTCGAAAGTTAGGGAGTGTTGGAAAAGACTCTCGTCTTCGTTATAGAATTATACAAATTCTAATGAATTTTATGCCGAATAGGTTATATGCGACACTTCAGCCATTCTGTTCGAGTTTAGACGGTTTCCTATTTCCAAGACACTGAGAATAAACATGATAGGTGAAATGCAGTTCCACCTGCCACCACAACTGACACCGATTATCAAAGAGGTGAAAACTTTTGAGGTAGGCAGGACAAGGGCCATGTTGAGAGAAGCAGAGCTCATCCCTTTTTATCTCCAACAGGGACGGAGATCAACTGAGGGCATGATGTTATAGATTTTCCCATAGAACATTCACTATTCACGATGGCCAATCAAAGCCCAGCGGTTATTTTAGCAATGAATCGCAAAATTACCAACTGAAATACTGTGAGCAAGTACACCCTTCTTTCTCCCTAAGCCACTTACCCACTAAAATTATAATGTCATGTTCAAGTACAGCCAAAGACAACTGGGAAGTGGAAAAACTGGCCAGCAGTACACACGATACATGCCTTAGCATCCAACAAGCCAGTAGGATGTGGAATAGAGAGAAGCTAATGTGCGTTACAGGACGCGGGCTTCCTTCATATCTCTCATCGCTTCAATCTTCGAATACATGACAACTGCTTCGCTGGAGGAAAAAAGAGATCCAATCGACTGTGCCAGCACAAAATTACCGCGCATTTTCCCATCTTCGCTACTCCCTACAGTGTAACTTAAATTACAGTGGTTGAAAATGATTCAACGAATAACATTAGTTAAGAACCGACATGACATCTTCAAGTGCTCATATGTGATAAGAACAATCTCCTTGTAGAGGATAACTTAAGCACGCACTCCAGACTGAGACTGACACCTAATTCCGCAACGTTCATGACTCTTTCTTTTTATTTTCTACGTATTTTATTTTTTCCATTCTTGTTTTATTTTTCTAGATGTCTCTGGTCCAGTGGTATGTTTCTCTTTCAAACTATTATTTGTGTTTTTCTCCCTGTTGTGGTGTCTTGGTCAATGTAAATTAATAATGCAAAGTTTATGTTGACCGGCACTTTTAGTTTTGGTTGTCAGCTATAATTTAGAGAACAATCTTGCATAGCTAACTTGGATGAATTATTTATAGTAGCAGTTTCTGATGCAAGTTCGAAGTCTTAGGACGCAGTTCAACGGGAGTCGTAGTCTGGCCAAAAACGAAGTAATTCAACACCGATGGATATCATCCTTTGTATAGCCTAAGCCATGCACTAAGTCGGATAGCTCGCAATCACTATTCGATGAGCGAGACTCATCAAGGTCATTTCTCAGAGATCGTTGCTCAAGTCCGAATTAATGGACTTCTTCTGAGCTTGACTACCTCCAGTTTTCTGTGCTCCGAGTCTGGAAAACTCAAGTTCGAGACTCCAATGGCTGTTCTTCAACGCCCTCCTGCGTCTACTAATATGAATCTGTTTCTATCCAATCACCTCAAGGGGTGGAGATCGCCTTCCTTTCACTACTACTTTGACAATGTCTTAAGGGAACAACTATAAAACTCCATGTTGCAATGTCAAATCCATCGTGGAAGGTTGGACTTCCCACTGCAGGAGATAAGGTGAGGCAGAAAGAGTAGCCCGCTATCTCCTGTAGCCGACGCCATCAGTGCCTATGACAGTTTATTGTTTCCCCGTGCATTGTGATCGTTTTCTCGGAAGCTTATTACCTCGAACGTCTCCTTTAATATCCACCAGCGTGCAGTTGTCCAGGGACATCGAAATGGAACTGGACTCTCTCAGGGAGCTTGAGCTTTCGGGAAGGAAAAAAACATTCACAAAGTTATTGCTGACAAGTTTTATCCTTTCTGTAAACTAAAATTCACCTTCCACCATCCATACCAGAAGAGGCCAAATGGCTCTAAACAGTGGGGATCATGGTGTGAGCAATGTTATGCCTGATCGCCGTCCTTCCAGATGAGGTTTTCCAGCACTCCTAAACATGCTCTTCCAGTAGTGCCTCACTGCGTAGTTTAGGAAGTTTAGTAAGTGAATAGTTGTCTTATTCTACCATCTTTTCCAGTTATTCACTCTCTCACGTTCTTATATTACGTAAGTGTGGCCGGTAATGAGATTCACATCTAACTCAAAGACTTATTCTTGAATTTATTAGTAGACAAAAAAAAAATTTCTTGCTGTTTGGTTTGTTATTTGAATTGGAAGACGCCATGATATTTCGATCGTTGCTCATGCATTTAGGTATTGTGGTTTTGGCAGATTGATACATATATGTTGCTTCATGGCAGTGTTCAGCTTGAAATGGTTACGGTATTGCTGTCGTTGAGTTTAGCAGACCACTGGCCCAGATGTCATTGGTCAAGACGCTCCAGCGCGCAGCTCCAACCTGCAAGCTCGGTTTTCGAAGCATTCAGAAAAAATATTTATAATGCAAGTCCTCGCAATATAGTTTGCTTCTCCGTCTCTTAAATATACGTATTCAGTTTGAGATGTTTGAATGATGAGTTCGACCACTGTTGCCTAATTTGCAGATCTTTCGTTTGACACTGTAATAGAGGGAAGAGCGAGTAAATTAATGTAAATCTGGGGCTCTGAACTGTAACTGTAAGCATGGTGTAACTGAGCACCTTTGCAACGCTGCTGTTGGGATGGTGGGAAGTGTCTGATACGTGAATAGGAATTAGCCTTGAATTGAAAAAGTTTCTCTATTTCAAAGGGTTTAGACACCAAGCTGAAGATCCGTGGGCTGCATTCTCTCTGTAATCACGGTTCATAGTCTGAGAGATTCTCAATTCTTATGATTCTTGTGTTTTGCTGCATTTTGGATGACTTTCTTCTTGTTATTAATGCTCCCACAGTTCATTAGATCAACAATGTGTCCTCAGGTACTAAAAGATAACTTATTGATGGGATGTACTCGTTCCTATGTCATCTGGAAGTCTTCTACATGAATAAGATATAATTTTTTTATCTGTTGAAATGATAAGTTCTACTTTCTGGAGCACCAGGAGTCAATTTGACTATTGAGACTTGCATGCCTTTACAAGGCATTTCTTGCATACGCTTCACCAGACCAGCACATGAATGTATATGAACGGCCATTCGGTCAAACTTGATTGTGTATTTCGTTGGCTGAGGTCCACAGGGTCGGCCATCAATGAACCTTTTGTAGGCAGCCTTGTTTTTCACCCTTGGGGACAACCTTGAAATAAGTAGTGTCACTTCCTGTTTTGAAGAAGGCCAGAAGAGTCATTTATTCCTTTGGATTTCAAGTGCGTTGTTCAAACTCTGGCATGGTCATGATGCAAGATTTCAAAGGCTCTCTTGATGTCAATAGAGATCACAAAGATATGCTTGCCATCTCTTCTTGCTGTTTGAATTTTGCTTAGTAGCTGGTTGATGGCTGTATCCACAGACTTGCCTTCTCTAAAGCCATGATGACGGTTGTTCAGGCTGTTGGTGGACTCCAAATGATATGTCAGCCGCTAAGTCATAAGTTTCTCCAGCAGCTTCCCTATTGTCGGTAGGAGTGAAACAGGACGATAAGAGGAGGCCAGCCTCTTGTCTTTTACTTCTTTCTGGAATAAGATAATATTTCCTTTTTTTCAAGGAATCCGGGAAGCAGCTCAGGTGTAGGCACTTGTTGAAGAGGGTTGGAAAGATATTATAGAAACGTTTATCAATGATTTTAATTAGAAGGTTATAGATTTCATCTATACCCGAGGCTTTGCCTGACGGAAGATGTTCTATTACCACCGAGATTTCTTGGGGGAAGATTGGAGGATCAGGTGGCTTTGTTGAGGTGGTTAGATTGTAGTTTGTTGAAATAGCAAAGGAAAGGAAAATCTGGTCCAGGATGTTTTGTGCTGCATCTTGCAGATTTTCCTTTGAATCTCCGTTTATTATGTACGGGATTTGTGATGGGAAAACTGATTTTCAAAACGCCGCATTGTACAGTTTCCCATGCGGAAGGGAGGCTGCGCCGCAGAATTTTCTCCAGCCCATATTCCTTTCTTGCTTAATGTGTCTTTTGTACTTTGCTTTCTCTTTCTTAAAGACTTGGTTCCTTGATCTCCTTCTTAGTGCTCCAAATTTCTTTTTATAAATTTTTATCTGCTCTGTCCACCAGTGTGGTTTTGTTATGAGTAATTGCTTTTTGATTTTGAAACTTTGTTTCATGCATTTATGATAAAAGTTTGCTGTTCTATTGTGGGTTATTAAGTTCTCTTGAGTTTTTGGCTAATTTTATTTTTATTTCTAAATGATAAATTTCATTACCGAGGATATTGAGAAATCCAAGGTGATTCCCACGGAGAGTCTTGTATCTTTTGTAAAATTTATTAGCTAATTCTGATGCTATTATTGTTTCTATATATCTGCGGTCGTTTAAGGAGATTTCGTCTAGGACCTCCCAATTAATTGAAGAATCTATAAGTGCTTGGGAGCATAAGGACAGGTCTGGCCATCCAACACTGTTATTTATCTGGAAGTTTGGTAGAGC
>BGPR01011417.1:0-48665 GCA_013235015.1 Araneus ventricosus
AAAATAGCTGTATTGAACTATTATTCAAAAATTTCAAGGTGGAATAAATTAATTTATTTTTTCCGAATGTTAAAAATAGTATGTCTAGGTTTCATTTATGCTTTTTAAAAATGATTTTGCATTATGTCTATTTATAGTTATTATATATAGTGGATATATATTTGAAGAAATATTTACCATTCCTATTTTTTTTTTTTTTTAGATTTAAAACATTCTAATTATTGTTCCTTATAAGCTTAAAAGAACTATTTGTCAATTTCTTAACAGTTCATTAAAGCTGGTTATAATCTGAAGGTATTTTTTTCACTTCTCATGTAATAAAAATATTAACTTAATATTGTTTTAATATTGAATTCATTACAATTGTTTTCACTTGAAGCAGAAAAAAAAACGAAGATACAACACAAGAAATTATATGGCAAATTGCATCATTTAGAGCTAGTTGTAGATGATGCAATTTATAAAATAATTGCTATAAATGTATTTTTTGAGTATACTAAATGTTTTTTTTAATATTTAAAACTAAGATTATGAAATATAAGAAAGATAACTTATTTTTTAGAAAGCGATTTACTAGCATATTCCAGCAACAAGAAGTTTCATACCTCGATATCCTGGGTTAAAAAAAAAATTTTTTTTTTAGTGGTTAAGAAATATTAACTTCCTAATTTTTTTTATACTTAAAGGACACATATTGATTAGTGTTTCTACCAAGTTTCAGAAAAAAATACGATGGGCCATTTTTTTTACAGCCCATTAAATTTGGCTGAATTCTGAAGATGATTTTTTTCATTTTCCATGTAAAAATATAGTAAAACATATATTTAATTTTATTTAAACACTGGATTTATATTCCCCATATAAATAGCTTCAAATTGGTACCAAAATTGTTGAATTTGAACCATTATTTCTCAAGTTATTGCAATTTTTCACAGTAGTGCCAAATCCAAGATGGCCGAAATTTGCTAAAAATGACCGTTTTTCAAATGTCCATATCTCGGCCAATAATGGACAAAATGTTTTACAAATTGATATATGAGGGTTTCACCACCATAAGTTTTAGTGGTAATTTTTTTTAAAAAATCTGTTACTATGGAGCAACACTCATTGGGTGTCTACACATGGAATGACCCAACACTGAAAAGCAACAATGCCCCATGGAAACAAGTGCATGTCTATAAGTAGGCAGTAGTATACTAATAGCATAGTGAAACAAAAGTTTGGGATGTTGTTGCTTTCCTTAGATAGAGCACTTCAAACATACTCGCATTTCACTTTTAATGAAAAATGCAATGCACGACCTTGAACTTTGACATTTTCTACAGGGGAGGGAAAATTTTTTTAGGATCTCAAACTTGAACAGTATTCATTTCCCAAGACATACTTGAACATAAAAAAAAATCGAGCCAATCAAAAAATACAACTATCAAAATTTCACTTTTTTGTCTGATTTTCAAAATAATGGCTCTTAAGAAAATTATACTTTACAAATCACAGCACATACACAAGATATTGTGATAAAACACACTGTCTAGCATGTGACGGTGGAGTTTGGAAATAATTCAATGCCTGAGACTACTATTATTATTAGAAGTACTGTCTTCAAACTCGTTAATAACGTGTCGGGATGCATCATAGGTTTGTAACACATATTAGTGGATTCTTGTCTCATAGCATTTATTAAAATTCAGCTCGCAATTGGCATAAGAGCTACCAAAAGCAATGCAATTCAAGCATTTAGATTTGATCACTTAATGAAGAATGCATATCAGCAAAACTATAACGCTCAAGGAACTAGTGCATAAATACAGTATCTTTGAAGTAAGCATTGATATTTTCTTAGAAATGGTTTTGTGTTCTTACATTTTAAAAAAGAAATAAACATTTTCACTGACTATTGAAATAAACTTAAACTGCAGATGTTATCAGACTTTTAATAAGATAACTAAAAGTCTGTTAAGATCACTCAAACGTTAAATTTAGTTGATAATATGCTTTACGTTTCCATGTAAACCAAAATTTTCTCTAACAAAAATACAATATTTTAAAACATAAAAAATAAAATTTTCATCCCTTTTCTTTAACATTTGTTTCAATGTTTGCTCAAAGTGAGCAAAAAATAAATTGAATAATAATTATTTGAAAAAATATTTTTTTTTCGGAATTTATTTCATTTTGATGAATTTAAAAGAAATTCTAAGTAGTGTAATATAGAAAACTAATCTAGAAAAAAAAACTTATAGTTTTAAAAAATCACACCTAAACCTTAAAATTATTTTTTTCAATTCAATGCTATATAACGAAATAAACAACCCCCTCTTTTCTTATCACCCCCGTCTTCTCAAATTTTTCTATGCTTGAATGGGGTATTGAAAGAGATGGGACCACAAAATCTATTTTACTTAACAATTCGATTAAAACATTGATGCATTGAAATAAAATCTTATATAACATAAGTGTATTACAGGGAAAACACTTGAAACATAATACAATTTCAATCCAGGCTGACAAATATTAAACCGAACTTATACAGAATCCAAATTCGGACACACACAACTAGAAAAATAATCCAAAACTGGCCTTCTTTCTGAAAGAAGACCTCAATGCAGATAGCATTAAAATGCCCTAAGCCAAAGGGGGTGTGGGGTCTTGGATCCTGTGGTATCTCTAATTTGCAGTAAGTACATTCTTATCAGCACTCATTGTGTCCACCGCTACCCTGCCCAGCTAATCAATCAAAATGTCAAACCAAGGAAGGGGGAAGAAATTCAGAATAATAAGTTTCTCGCACTTTAGAGACAGTTCACAAGAGACGTAAATATCTGGGCTGACCGCTTTCGGCGTGTCTCTGACCACATGTTGAAATGCGTGTTTCCCGCTTATGAGGTAGTCCAAGGTCGACGTAGAAATACGTGTGAAACGCTCAGAGGGTTAAGCAAAAATTAAATTAAATAGTATGATTTTTGGAACAAATTAATGCGCCTATTAGTTTGTATCTCTGGTTATTATACATAAATTAAGTCTTAAACGTTATCAAATTTATTAAAAAAGAGGCTAGTACTGTCCCATAAAAGTATTTCCATAGATAAGATAACCAATCTTTTGTAAATGTTCAAGATATTATGATGAGTCTTCCAGAAGCTACATTTTCACAAAAAAACAGAGTTTTAGTGATGCAGAAATCTTTTGGTGTGCAATTTGCCAAGTTTAATCTTGCATTATAAGTATGCATTGAAGCCATGAATAAACAAATATGATGCATTCTATGTTTTATGCTATTCAAAAATGTACTACATTTACACATTTTTTTCAATTTATTTTATTTACCCTACAATGGTCCACTTTGTCACTTGTTACTTAAAAATAAATATTAAAAAAAAGTATAGATAATTAATAAATTTAGAATGTAATATAAATCTTAATATGCAGAAAATACGTATGCATTTTTTTCAAGCCAAAAACAAAAAACAGTTCTTTGAGAATAAACATTCAAAATTTACAAAAATGGTCTATTGTACCCTGGTCTCCTCTATACATAATGTATACAGTTGCATAAAAAATTTTTATTTTTAAAGGGCTGAATTTACCTCTAAGGGCCTCTTAAACCCTAAAGATAATTAATTTTAGAATTAATAGTTATTTCTTACAGTGTGACGATGAAAGATTACAACACTTGCGAGTACTTGATACATGTTTATGCATTTAATTTTCTTGCAAGTCGCATGTTCAGGAAAAATGACCTAATCATATTGTAAATTACTAAAAAAGAGTTTAAGGTGTAGGAATGCATCTTATTGGTTAATATCAAATCAGTTGCAAATAATTGCATTTGATAATTACAGAGAGAATTAATGATAACATAGATGATGAAATTATGGCAATAGCAAATTTAATATTAACTTCATATTAATTTTAAAATCTACTAAAATATGTATGTTTTCGTTTAAATTTTTTCTGTCAATTATAGCTTTTTATACAGAGATGTGCAATTCTTTGGGTCTGTTTCTTTGCAAAATATAGACAAAAAAAACCTATTTGCATCACCTAAAAGGCAATTACACATTGCAACTGTCATCCCTTCTTTGGGGGTTGTCAGATCGTAAAGAAGGGGAGTCCAACCCCCTTCGGTCAAGGACACATTGAAGGAGAAACCGCCCATCGAATACTTGCTCTCCCTTGGTGACGAAATATAAACAAGTGTGCTACAGCCTTAAAAGGGGCAGAACTCTCTGCAGCTCTGGTCTGTCTCTCTTAATTCTTGCTCGATTTTCCGTCTTCCTTTCACATATTTTATTACTCTTTTGCCATTTTCATTGATCACTGAATTCTCAAAGTGGAAAAGTAAGCCAAATAGAATGGCAATAAAATCTTTAAAATAATTTCAGGTGGGGACTCTTATGGACTAGTAGCCACTGGAGCATCTTTGTTATTAATTAACCAAAATAATGTCATCAGCTAAATGAACTTCTTTTCTTAAATTAATCTCAACCCCAAATTTACTTTATATACCACTACAGAAAAAATAGCTTATTAAAGGGTTAATGTACAAGCAATATTTACATAAACATAATAATACTCTGAGCCAATGTGTTTATTTATTAGAAAAAATATTTTTAATCTTCTACAAAGATTCACAGTAAAATCTTTATTTTCATTACAGCAAATGAACTATTAAAAACACCAAAATATTAGGTATCATCTTTTTAATAATTTAAGGAATTCATTTACATTGTTAATATTTTAAGTTTCTCCTCTTATTTTCATCAAAAGCAACTCAGCCTGCTATTCTCATCAAAATGCAATGAATGATCAGAATTTACATTAAAATATTGTATCAACAGATTTTTAAAATTGAGACTGTAAATAAATATCAGTTCAAAATAATGTAAAGGAATAATCACACACTTATTATTCTTCCAAGGCAGCAGTCAAAAAATTCTCCTTGAAATTTCTGATTTCTGAAGGATATACTTATATTAATTTATTAAGGTTTCTTAAATTAAAAGAGTTGAACAGGCTGACAAAGGAATATTACAATTAATGAATACATGCGTTTACTTCCAAAATCGATATTAAAATTAAACAAATTTAAACACTCATTTAATTCATGAAACAACCAGTATTTTCTTTCTTAAGTATTTACAATATTTGTTTTGGATTCTCCACTCTTAGAAATTACCTTTCATTGTCCTAGACTTTATTTTCCAGTTTTCTTCTCTTATACTTCAGGTGCAGTCCCTTCACAGCTAACAATGGTCATGCGTTTCCAACAAGCGTTTCCCATTAGTGTAAACACCCTGTTGATGCGTCTTCAGGATGAAATTCAACCGCCTTCATGTCACTACATGCTGTGGGTGTCAGGCAGAGCAGAAGTTCTCCAGCATTGGTTGGGTGAGGCTTTCTACCAAAAGGAAAGAACAAACCTCCCTTCAGCTTGCCACACAGTATACTTCCGTGGCGTGAGTATATTAGGTGGCGATTTCCCACTCGAGGTTTTCGATGGTGTCAGAGAGAAGAAGAGTAGCAGCTCTGCGACATCATCCCCAAGTCATCGACCTGAATGCAGTCAGTATTTCTCTTTCATTGGTCAGCATCGCTTTGAAGGCGGGGATCTGGAGAGCACAATCTTGTGAGCTGGGAACAATTTAGTTTTGTTATCAGTTTCACTTCGGTAAGGGACTTTACATTGTAAGGGCTTTCATGTCTTCCAGACATACTGGGATTACCCGACATCTTTTCTGCAGTTTTGTAGACCTTCCTCAGTTTTATGGCTGCCACTTATGTTATGCTCAGTTTCTTCAATTTTTCAAATTCCAGTCCAGTTGAAAACAGCATTCATACAAAGAAAGTTTCGTCTTGTAAATACTCACTTTTCTTTGAGAATGGCCTGCTCCACAGACAGAGGCAATTTTGAATATCCTTTCTCAAGACATCACCGATTTTCAATCTGCCGCGTACTACCTCTCCAGATCTGACAAAGATTATTTTTTGGTAGCGAGGACATGATTACTATCAGAGCGCATGATTTCGACTACATCTCTTCTCTAACCTTGAATCCAGGAAGTATAGACTGTTTAGAGCAAAACATTCATTCTTTGAATGAGTTGAATCTTGAATGGTGTTTTTTGATTGCTCCAGCGAGCTGAAATTTTCCGCGTGCGAAATCTTTTCGATTCGATCAGATGTTAGCGCGCAAAATGGGTGCAACCTTGAACTTTCCCTTGACCTTTCATAATCTGAGCACAGTCAGGAAATGTTCTGGGTAAAAATCAGCCCTTCTTCAGAGTGTTTTAATTTTTTAACAAAGTTCATATTGATCTGCTGCAGAATTGATAATTCGAATGGCTTATCAATGCGTTTTCGATCCCTCATTGATCACTTCTTTCAAGATGAGCGAAGCGAGGTTGTTAGAATACTTCAGTAACTCCCTCGGATACAATTGCAGGTTATAAGTACCCTCAGCCCGTCGGCAGTGAAAGAAGGACTGAATTTTTTCCATTGCTTGTGCCAATTATAACTGTAGTTTTCTAAACCAGAAGAAAGTGAACACCTTCTTTCGCTATACATGCGCCTATCTTTGACGGTGAAGAACTGTGAATAATAGACTTCGAAACGAAACAAGTAAACAGCAACTAGCCTTTAAGATCTGCAACTACAAAACGAACAGAACTTTCTGCGCAATGTCTGAAAGGACAAAGAAGCAATTAATAACTATTTTTAAATAAACCTTTTTCTATTTACATCCTTAATTACAGTAAAAATATGAATATTATGCTGTTTTTTACTCCAATTACAAATCCTTAAAATTTTAAGAATTGAATCAATATGAAATGGGAAAAATATATATAATATGGTTTAAAGCTATTTTTACGAGGCCACTGTGCTACCACAAGAACCACATTCTTTAGTTCTTGAATAATATTTTGGAGCTATAGCAGAAAAAAAAACAGACATCATGGCACTCTTACCACAAGCTGATATCTTCTTTCTGACCCGCTCCACAACATAACAGTGTTTGAAATTACTAACAAACAAATTATTAAGGCATTCTATTGCCAGCATTCAATTTTACAGTGCATTTTCTTACTAAATCTATATCAACTTTGAAACTGCAGTTTTGTCATATGTATTAACTTTTGGGTATGACTCTCCTCTGAACGACTGCTAGAAAGGGCAGAGGTACTCATCTTGTAACACACTTTCAATTTACCCTACCTGGTGACATTCGGTTCACTAGTTATTTGTGCTGAAACAGACTTAAGTATTCACTTATAAGTTTATTATACTTAAAATGTCATTATTCATGTTTTAAATATACACACAAATATTCTGGAAAGAAAAAATTCTAGACTAAAATATATCCTTCCTGAAATAGGATTTTAATGAAACACTTTAAAATATATATATACAATTTTGCATTACTTTTATTGTGATGTCAGATTTTATTGAATGCATCTTTTAAAAACAGAACTATCACAAGGGAGGAACCTCACTCAGTACTAAAACTTTGTTTACATCAATAATTCAAGCTTAAGAACTCGATTTCAAACATTTACTAATTTTTTTAGCAGTTAAACCAGGATAGCTAAAGAGGGAGGAAGGGTATCTGCCCTGTGCGACTTTGATAGGAGTGCAAGTCATTCATGCAGAAACACTCGTAATTAAGAAAAGCAGTGGTAGTAGCTCAAGTAGTACATAAAAAAATAACTAATGTAATTAATTCATATTTTGGTTAACCTGGAGTTTAGGGTACAGACCTGCTTCGATTCTCTTCAGATCTACTATTTGCCACCAAGAGAAAACTTTTGTTTTTGGGTACACATTGATAATGGATGTCATGCACGCACATTTGTCTTTTTATCAGTGTCTTGCGCATGGTCTCATGTTTGATCCCTTCAATTTAATTGAATTTGAATAATACTTTGATTGGAATTCTTTGGTTTGAATTTTGACAGTGATAATTTTGCAGTAGATTTTCTTTAAGTGAGTGCCGATTTTGGATTTTTGATATCAGATGTACCTACAAATAAATGCAATTCTTGTGGCAGAAGGACCTTTATTTAAGATAATATTGCTTCTGTTTCGACCCATTGCCAATTTCAAACAGCTTTTCTCCTTTCTGAAAATTTTCATTTACTTCCGGCTCAGCGCTATGTATGTTATTCTGTATATGCTCGTTTAAATGAAGAAGCAAAGCTACTAATTCGCTGCTTTGCTGAAAGCAAAGCCGCTGATGTTTTTTCAGTTAAAAAAGAATTTGCCCTGCACCCACTTCAGATGCCACAGGCATTGTTACCTCAACCTCTCCTTTTCAGATGCAAGATACAAAAAAAAAAAAAAAATGCTTGCTGCACATGCAAATCAGTATTTGGCAACAGCAATTGTAATTGCACCTAGAAAAATTGGCGAGAAACAAGTCTGCACCCTAAATTCCATTATTTTCAACTTCCGCTGGTAAAGTACTGTTATGTGAAGGAAAGATGTTTTGTGGCACAAGAGCCATTAGTTTGGCTATGTTAGGCCAAATGAAAGCAATATCAATGTAAAAAGAAATTAAAACAATCGTGTAATGATAGAAGTAAAAAAGTATTTAGTTAAATAAAACCATGCTCAGATATGACACAGGTTTGGAACAAAAAAAGCTGAACTCCTTAAATACGGAATTGTGCCAAACATAAATACCGAAAAGTAAAATAAGTGCAATTAATCTAACAATAAAATAAATAAATTTATACAAAAAGTGCTTAAGATATTAAAAATATTGAAGAATTATTATATAATAAAAAAATAAGAATGATAAAATCCGATGCTGAAAAAGCAGAAATCCGAGGAAATGTGTCACGTCTGCATGCTTTATATCAGTGAATCAAACTTTATGGACCCTAAAAATGAAAAAAATTTGAACCTGAGGTGTTTCATCAAGTAAATTCGCTAAGGAAATTGAAGGTGTTACTCAGCTATGTATTGGAGTTCCTAGTCGTAACTAAAAGGTGAAATTATGCATTTAAACTGAAGCCTAAATCTCTTTAAAATGTGTGCCACCCATAGTGCACTTTTCAACAAATGACTCTTTCACTAAAAAAAAACCCAAATTTAATTAAAATATAACAAATGCACAGAAAATGATCTAACAAAATTTATCTGGTTTTAGGTTAGTTTAATTTCTCTTTTTTTTTATTTTTTGGTCCAGTCATTTTGTGCTACTTTCATTTTTGACTTAAATGGTTCAGTTATTCTGACAATCCATAAAATCCTTAACCCAGTGAACTCTAGCTATATTATTTTCATTCCAAACACTTTGAGTGCTTTAACCCAGGCATTTCGACTAATCAAATACAAGCTGTCATAATTGCTTGTAAGTCAGACCATAGTTCATATTTGAACTTTTAACAATGAAATCACAAAGCATGCTTTCTTGATTTGAGGTAAAAACTTGTTGGCATGTATACTTGGATTTAAAACAATTGGATGCAGTATTCTAAGTCTGCAGCGGTTCTAAGAGACACACCATCTTGAACTGCTTGCATTGTATTTGAAATCGCCTTTTCTTCTGCCTTATTATGCAAGCTCAAACCATATTGCCTAAGACTCCGTTATTTAGTGAAATTAATTCTTACTTCATATGAGGGATGCATTTGACCAGTGTTGAAATATGCTCCCCCTCCCCCCTTTTGTTGAAAGGTGCTCCATATGCTGCCATCAAATTTAAAGTGTTGCAACTCTCTTTAGAAAAGGAATTTCTAGATACAAACAGTATTGTTAGATGCAGAAAATTCTAATTAACTTGGTGAATGAATCCGACTTATCTCAATAAACATAGAGTAAGAAAAATTCAGTGATGAACAGACATTTCAGTTTTTACTTAGCAGGTCACAAAACAGATCTCATTCCATAGCAAAGCACGTGGTTTGAGAAATGGAATGAATCCTATTGCCAGAAGATCTTCCCATCTGAAACTTGATTAGCCACCTATCAGCCAATCAAATAGCATTTCCAGGGGAGAGAAATTCTAGATTTGAAAGGTGCCCCCTCTCCCCTAATTATGAATATATATCAAATTTACCCAATTACTTTAATATTTTTTATATAAATGGCAATACATGGCTTAAACCTTTCATTACAGTTTATAACTACGCCTTTAACAGAATACAATATATTTAAAAACAACATATTTGGTTAGAAAAACTCGTATATAAAAGAAAATTAAATGAAAAATAATAAATACTAAAAACCATTAAATTTTATTCAATAGAATACAGTAAACTCTCGAAATCGAAGGGACCCGGAAAAAAATTCGAGATAGCGAGTTTTCGAGATAACGAGGTTACCCTCCCAAGCATTAAAAATTACACATAATTACAAGGTAAGGAATACATTGTAAAATATTTTAACCGGATAGAGCTAAAAGTCTGAAAACAGCAATAATTTCCATATTAATTCATAGCAGTGATATTAATTTACATAGAAGTATATAATTTTTTAAAAACAGAATGTATTTGTAATAAATTACTACTACTTATAGAATTTCTTTCAAAAGTACAGCATAGTGACCTGGCGACACCTCTTTTCAATACTTTTCTACTAAGTTTTCAATCCAAAAAATAGCTGCGAAATCCTCTTCTTCCACGTTTTCTGAACATTCCATGAACATGATGTGAACAGCATCTTTAGCCTGACCAGCAATAATGTTGGTGTCTGCTGGAACATCCACCTCTTTCTCATCACTCGAAGGCGAAGAAATTGTTTAAGAAAAGATCTCATCATCAGTCCACAGTCCACACACTTGCATCTCCGAGTCGAACTCCGTAAATTTTTCAAACGTTGGCGTTTTAGAAGGTTGAGGATTTTTGAAACCTTCTCCCATTCTTCACACTAGTGTGTTTCTGTGTGGAGTTCTTGCTCCTCATCTGATTAACTTTCCACACTAGAAAAACAAGCTTTTTCAAAACAGTTTTTGATTTTCTTTTGTGTAACGTTCATCCAGGCTCTGTCTGCCATCCTCATAGAATCAAGCATATTAAACGGTTTCATTTTCTGTTTTATATCGATTGAATCCACAACCTTCTTTACAAGTTCCTTCCTGTAAAAAAACTTTAAAACTTCTTATTATCCCCTGATCTAGAGGTTGCAGCTTGGAAGTCGTGTTAGGTGGGAAGAAAACCACCTATACTGCATTCGTTTCAGGAATAAGGCTATGAGCCGTGCAGTTATCAATGAATAAAACAATTTTCCTCTTCTCTTTTCATTTTCTTGTTTATTTGTTTAAACCACTCTGAGAGAAATTCACTCGTCATCCAAGCTTTTTTATTTGCTTTATAATGAAGTGGAAATGACTTAATTCCTTTAAAGCACATTGGGTTTCTAGATTTTCCAATCATCAATGGAGTAAGCTTCTTAGTCCTACTCAATGTTGGTAGATAAAAGTAACGTTACTCGCTCTGAACTTTGTTTTCCTCCATGGGAGGTTTCTCCTTGGAAAACTGTAGTTTTCTCTAGCAATGCTTTGAAGAAAAGCCCAGTCTCATCAGCACTGAATATTCTTGTAGAAGATCAGGAAGAGTTTTTATCCATTCCGAACAAAGCTCATCACTCACTGATTGGCTTTCGGCACACAATTTTCTAAAAACAATGTTGTGACGGTTTTTAAAGATTTTCAGCCATCCATTGCTGCTTTTGAAGTCTTTGTAACCCAGCTTCTGTGCAAATTGTTCCGCTTTTTCTTTCAACTCATTGCCTCCAATAGGTAAATTACAATCTCTGCATTGTTTAATCCATTTTATAAAGCATTCTTCTAATTCAGGATCTCAATTCGAATCTTCTTCATAGGTCCTTTTTTCAGTTCAGAAAGTCTTTTAATTTTCTCTCTGTCCTTTAGTATTGTAGATAAAGTCGATGCTGGAATTTTAAAATCCTTGGCGATTTGTGCTTTCTTCCCGCCTTTATCAACAGCTTCAAAAATCTCGACCTTTTTCTGTACTGTCAACACATTCAACTTTCGTTTAACACTTACTTTTTTCGTCTCCATGGCACCACCTTCCATTTTTGCAACTCGAACTGGCAATTCACACACTTTTTAATCGCAATTACACCCCACAAACGTTTTTCGCAGACTGATTTAACACGTGTAGTCAAGTTTGTTGAACCTGTTACATAAACACAACAGCTAATAGGCTTGCGTAACGAATTGGTGAGAATGACAATCATCGGATCCAGCCGATACTATGCGAGCTTGAATATCCATTTGGGTGTAAAGGGAGTGGTATTGTCCCTTTTGCAGCAAATTCTGGGAAGCATCCCCTACGTGAAATCTTCATGAAGGTCACAAAGTGACTAAACAGCGATTTTCAAGGGAAAAAATATTTTTCGCTACGAAAATAATTCGACATATCAAGGTTTTGAGTGAAAACACTTCGAGATAGGAATTGAAATTAACATTAGAGAAATACCAAATTTCAAGGGGGAAAATATTTTTTCGAGATATCAAGGTTTTCGAGATATCGAAGTTCGAGATATCGAGAGTTTACTGTAATGTGAAATTATAAATACCTGAATCGATTCTCCTTGCAATACTCTCTGAACAATTGATGAGTAACTAATAAAAACACTATTTTGAGTTCAAATTCAGAAAGTTCTTTCCTTACCTTTCAATCAAGAGAGAGAAAAAAAAAGTAAAAGGCCATTGATATTTAAAAATGCAAACAAAAATTCATGTATTAAAAATCATTTCCAAAAATATTGCATGACAAAAATAACAATGTACAATGATGAAAAGCATAAGAAATTTCAGTACTTATTTCAAAAAAACTATTAAGACTACATCAAACTATTCTCCATAGTTACTCATACATGACGCATACAGAAAGAGTATACGTGAAAAATCTTCAATGCAGTTCTAAGTTTAACAGCCTCTCTGCAATTTAAAAAATTTTAATATCTTTTCATATTTAAAAAGGATTAAAAAATGCAACTGATTACATTAGTGTTCATCCATATTAGCCAGAGAAGAAAACTTTTTTTAAGTTTGAATTTGTAACTCTTCTGTCAGTAAAAGATTCGATGAAAGCATATAAAAAGTGCTTTTTAATTCAAAAGCATTGGAAATGACTATGCTGGAAAACAATATAAGAATAAAAGTATCGATTCCTTACTGTTCTCAAATTATTCCTTTTTTAAAAAATTTTTCTAAGATAATGAAATATGATATTTTTACTTTTAAGCGAACCATAAAATCGCTTATGGTAAATTTGTAAAACCAACAATTATTGAGAAATAAATGTATGGAAAAAAAAGAAATCTTTAAAAATAATGTCAAAGATTGTAGAAAGGAAATTCAAAAATAAATTCCAGCGAGCCGTATGCACTGTCTGCATAGGACAGAAATAACCCTTTAATGACGTTTTGACCAATCAGATGCTTATCACTCAAGGGCAAGGAAAGGCACTTTGTTGTTTTAGGGTTAAACATGCTTCTAATCAGGGGGGCTGCCAGTGAGGGACCGGGGCTGCTTGATTGCATTAATATTTATATGTGATGTGTATCACTCAATTTTGTAAGTAATAAAAGAAAACAAGTAAGATTTTACATATCTGACAAGAAAATGACCGTTTACAGCTAATTTTACTTGTTGAAACACATAACCTATTTCTACTTCAAACAAAAAAGCAGTAAGAGTAATTAAGTCAGAGGATATGCAGTAACCTCATTTTAACTAGACTAATCAAAGAACTGAACTTGAATATAAGTTAATAACATTTACTTAAGTAATGGTTGATTGCTTTAAGCTAAGAGGGTATTTTGGATTTCGTCAATACTGACATTGAATACTCAAAATCCAACGTGAGCACTTAAATTAGTACAAACCTAAAATAGGCTTCATATCTGCTATTAACCCTAAACATTTAGAGCTCAAAATATCGCCGATACAGAAAATTTTATATTTGCAAAACTCTCACGAAAGTCAAGAGTAAGATGATTTCGATTCATTAGCAAAAATAAACATGGAATTTAAACGCAAAAAGAGCCGAGAATCTCACAACGCACGTGCGCTAAATATGGGAAAATTTCCAACTCGCAAGACGCTTATAGAAACAATATTAATTTTCAGATTCTTTATTCGTTGCAATAAAGTTCGTTTAACAGGTATTTATAAAGATGAATTATCAATAAAACAACATAAACTTACCAGCTATGTGAGATAGAAAAAAGTTAGAACAGTTGCATCACCTAGCTACTCAGCTGTGCCGCAAGTTAAGTCAAGTCTTCAATTTTCAAAGCAGTTCACAAAATCGCGCTGGAGTCAGGCTAGTTGCCAGATCAAAATTCAAAAATATGCTTTGTGATGAAAGTCAGTTTTCATCAGTATTACAAAATAATTAAGTGACTGAACACTTGTTTTAACGAATATATTTTCGTATTCTTTATAATTTCATGAAACCATTTTTAGAAAGCAATCTTATTAGGAGTCAAAAAACTTAAAATTGAATAATATAAATAAAAGTGATTCTTAACCAAGGATAAAGTAAAAACAACAAATGTTTTTTTTCATAAATTTTTTTTCAAGAATTCATTTTGTGATCACTTCGATATTGTTTATTTTATTTTATTTATTTGAACTAATATCCGAAATTTCATGGGACCATGAAGAAACAGGAATCGCACTGCTCAACTCGTAGCAAGGATCCTATTTGAGAGAAACAAGCAATGAAATCTGAATTGAAAATTACAAGAATTGATCGTTCTATAGGATACACTCACGGATTTCTTGTGGTAAATGTAGCTTTCATGTTTAATTTTGTCTTGTTTTGAAGCAAATAAATGTTAGGTAATCATTTCCAAAGGCTAGAAGTTATTTCAATCACAGATAAAGAATCTATTTTGTTTCATATTGTATGTGACACACATTGAATGTGCTGTAGGTATTGCAACATGTAAAATATTTTGATTTTTTTTGTAAAGGTGGCTGACATCGGATTACCGGATCGCCGATGTTAAAAAAGAGTGCAGAAAGGTCGGAATAAGTCCTTTAGAAGCATTTTATGCAACGAAAGTTGGAAAATACATTGAATTTTGCAAAGAAAAATATGGACAGCCAAAAGAAGAGCGTGTCAAATATTCCGGGAATGCTTCAACTTCAGATCACTCGAAAAAAATGAATTACAAAATGCTGTCAGACTTTGCTATAGCAAATGAAATCACCGACCCCTACGAACTGATGTACGACTATGCTCATCTGAGCACTGCCTGTGATAGAAGTCCCAGTAAAATTACAAATGAGCACGAAAGCGATCACGTTGAACACCTGGATAATGCGAGGCATTTTGAGCATTTCTCTGACAAAAAACGAATAGCCAAATATGCTGTGGAATCTGTCATTGCGAAACTTCTATTGCAAAGTAAGAGAGAATCCAATTTGCAATACATTAATAGACGGTGTAAGGAAATCGGGAATTGCTTCTAGGACAATTTTTCGACGGAAGACGTGAGGGAGGCCTGGTTCTATTGTTCCGAAATAATTCACGACTTTCGATCCATTTCGCAGCATATTTTGAATGCGTTCATATACGGGAAACCCAGGGAGAGATATGTCGCTCTAAAAGGCATGTTCAAAAGTGGGAAGACAAGTTTCGCAAGTGCTTGGTGTCAGTTATTGGAGGGAACCAACATCAATGTGAACGTAGATAAGGGTAGATTGCCCTTCTATCTGGGTCAGGCAATCGGAAAGAGATTTATTCTCTTTGATAATGTGAAATGCCGATCTCTGGGGTCTGAAAACCTGCCTTCTGGACCAGGTTTCGCGAATTGGGACGATTTACACGACCATATCGATGGACATGTGGAGGTCTAGTTAGAAATAAAGAATATGCAGCCGATTTCGAAAGTTTTTCCTTGCCTTCATGTAAAAAAGGTAAGTTTATATGTAATAGGTAATATTAGTTATATGTTATTATAATTTATCAATGATAAAAAATAATATTTGGTAAAATTAATATTCCGTTATTTTCAGCAAAAAATACGTGTTTTGTGGGATTTTTAAAGTCCTCTAACTTGACTTGTAGATAAATATCAAACATGAAATTTTTACAGCAGTATAGAGGGTTCATCTGTAAAAATTTCAGGTTTTTAAACTTCGCCCCAACAAAGATATAAGGTGTCAAAATTTGGATTTTTTTTGAAATTTTCGGATTTTGAAAGCCCGTAATTCTTAAAAGAAGCAAATTTCAGGGTTGAAATTCTTTGTAAATATAGTACATAAAGGTAGCTACACATCTCCACAAAAGTAATATGGAGAATGGATTCCTTTTGGGAATTATAAGCCTTCAAAAATTGAAAATTTGTCATTTTTAAAGTCAAACTTTTAAGCTGATTTTTGCTATTTGGGATAAATTTTTCCTTAAATGTGTACTGGAGATAATAAAGACTGTATCTTCCTGCATAAACTGGTTTTTGTTTCATTAACCTCAGGTTCACCAGTTCCGAGTAATACAAGTTAACGCACACCCCTACAAACACAAAAATCAGCATGTTTTGTAAAACAAAAATGGTTGCCATCGGAATTCAGAAAAAGGTAAAAAATTAAAATTAGTCTTTTTGGACTCTGTAATTATGTAGTAATCATCACACAAAAAATCATTTGATTATAAAATGGTCAAGCAACCAGCTCTGGATCACTTGACATAGAATGACCCATTATTGAAATTTGTACATCGGAATAATATTCTGATTCTGTCCATATTATATTGGTTTGAAATTAATGGGGATTCCCCCCCCCCCTGTAAAAGTGGAGCAGAAATATTAAAAGTTACAAAAATTTATAACACCACTTTATGCTAAATACATTGGCATATTACCACTTAAACATATGAACTTTTAAAAAAGGCCTTAGAGATATACATCATTTAGTTTTGTAGTTTCAAATGAAAATTTAAAAAAAAAAATCTTTTAAAGCTATAAAATACAAATCATGCCAATTGTAATGTGTTTATTTTCTTTGCTTATAGAATTGAAATAATTTTATTCTTTTTGCATTCTGCTTTGTAAAATTTAGTCGAAATAAATTTTCATAAGTGATTATAGGTTTAAGTTTCAGTGTAGAAAAATATTTTTTATTGGAAAATATATCGAATTCATAATTTAAGTATGTTGCTTTTTAAAGAACTTATGGATGCTTTGTTATGAAAAAAGCTTGCATCCAAATACTCATGAAAATTGACCAACAACTTTATGTATAAAAATTCAACAGCATTTATTAAAACATTAAGAAAGTGCTAGTAAAATATTAATAGAATACAGAAAGATAAAAATGACTCTGCCTCGTGTATTGTGCAGCATCGATTCTCTATTTATATAAATAGTTCCAAGAGTGGCATCATCTAGAGGAATTCAGGATTGCAACAAAGTCAACTATTATTGAATACAATACAACTGTATTGTTATTGAAAATATTCAATACGTTTTGTGTTTAAAAAATAAATTTCAAAATGGTATAACTCGTTAAATCTCTCTCTTATGCTTAAAAAATAGAAAAAAATTGTTAGTTACTTTTGCTTGAAAACAATATTGACTGCAGTTTTAGGAAAAACTGATATTCGCCCTCCCCCCTCTTAGTTTGCTTTTAAGCAAGGCTTAAGTGTTATTGTTCATATCCGGATTATGTGAATGCTTATAAATGAAGATGCGTAATAAATGAAAAAAAAAAAAATTATACTAACATGTTCTTAAACATCCCGACGAAACAATTTCATTATTTGTTTTTGTTCCAGCTGAAGGAAACATAATTAAAGAACTACAACATGAGTAATATGGTAGTTACATTTTGAGAGTTTATATTTGACAAGGAATAATTAGTGTAAGTAAAATTACTTTCAAATATTTCTATTTGTTTTTCAATTTCTGTTGAAACTTGGTTTGACATTTTGTTATGTGTGCATTTCCATTCATTTTTTCCCATTAGACTAGTACTTAACATACAAGAAATTGATGCAATACTTTTTTTAAATAATCAGATTGAGAACTGTGGATATTAAAATATATATATTTGAGATATGCATTCTTCTTATATAGTGATTATATATCTTCAATTTTATGAAGGTAGCTAGTGAAAATAGCAGTGGCTCTATAATTTTTTTTTTTTTTTTTCCCATTTTTGTCCAGATAAATGCCTTTTATAAAGAATTCTGTGGCGTGTTCTGCGTTCAGTGATATGACTGGAGAAAAACGATAAAAATTTTATTTGTCTTTTTTGGGATTCAAATCAGTGTTAATAATTTTGTTTACAATTGATACTGAATATTTTAATGAATTTGCAACGAATCTTTGATTGGGGGATTTTCTTTTAATATTAAAGATCTCACCATTACAATATTTGGAAAAAAGCATTTTTTTCCCTTGGATAAGTATTTGGAACAATTTTCCCACTTAAAACCAAGGTTAGAACATTTTTTTCCTTTCTTATTAACAATGTTACCTATTGTAGCTTTAGATATCAAAAATTCATGGCTTTTACATTGTCTAATTACACATTAAATATTTGAATAAAGATAACTCTCTTTGGAAAGAGCAAAAACGTAGCCTTCCATCCATCGCTTCTTTAAAAGGGCCATTTTGCATGTGAATAAAAATTTTATGTTGCAATGATAACTTACAGCTGGAAAAATGCAATGGTTGTGAAAATAAATTTTCTAATCAAACGAATTTCTACAGTGAAACGAAATTGTTATAAAAATGTGCGAACATTCTCTGTAAGTACGATGACACCTTCCTTCCAAGACAACACATTTATCTAGGACTTACACAAAGAAAAGACATTTTTTAACATAAATTATTTACACAACTATGGGCAACATCAACACTAATTAAACAACGAATTCTCAAAATATTTTTTATTGTTGCCATGCAACATTCACAATACAAAACAAAAAAAATAGTGACGTTGCCATTCTTATTTCTATTCCTTTTTCCTAAAATGCTCGTTCTAAACATTCTTTTTAAGTTTTATCAATTTCTTTTCTTTTTTATTGATTTCTAAAAAATTGAAACCCTGGGCCCAGTTTAGTAGTTGCCTCAGCGATTTG
Source organism: Araneus ventricosus (assembly GCA_013235015.1). Lineage (NCBI taxonomy): Eukaryota > Metazoa > Arthropoda > Arachnida > Araneae > Araneidae > Araneus > Araneus ventricosus. Next base: position 19,071 of record BGPR01011417.1, read on the forward strand.
GCGCACTGCAAGTTTTAGGCATTTTTAAATTGTAAAAAGTGCAAACGGTTTTGAAAGTGAAACCAGAATTAAAGATTCAATGCTGGCAAGGGAAGGCGGGGAAAAACAAGTTGAAAGCAGGATGATGCATTGACTTATGATACGAATAAACTGCTCGTGGAGGGTTGCAATGTGAAGAAAGCACCTAGTCACGTGACTAGTGGACGCAAGTGAGGCACTTCTTGCGGGAATCTAGTGTTATTTCAATGCATGAGTAAGAAAGGTCTGCTGAGGTTCTCATGAAAATTCATCGAAAATGGTGAAATACTGTTGTGCTTACGAATGTGAAGAAAAATCTATCAAAGGAGTATCTGTTTCATTTCATCGGTAAGTAAAATTTGTATGATTTTTTGCTTTATTAGTGCAAAATAGCTACACAAAAATACATCTTGGCTCTTAGCGGTGGCGTTTGTTGCAATTGAAAAAGATATTATTCTATTTGTTGTGTATGAAATTAATCCTTTTCTTAAGTTAGTTGTTGATTATCCTCTTTTAGAAGTATCTATAGATTTTAAGTGCCTATTAGTGTTTAAAATATGGAATTTTATCAGACACGTGTTGTAAATGTAGATTGGGATATTTGGCGAAGCTGTTTACATTCTGAAATGTTCGTGTTTTTGCGTTATTATTTAAAAGAAAATAAAATTTCATGATCATGAAATAAACATAGAATGTTTTTCAGTGTGTAGAAAAGATAAGTATAGTTCATTTCCAGTACAAATTCATCTTTAGTATTTTTTTAAACATTTTCTTTCATGCACATAATTAAGAAACATTATATTGTTAATAAAATTTAGAACTTAATAACTTTTTTGTTTAATTTTCGTTAATTTATATGTATATGATGTTTCAAAATTTATTTAGTGTTTTTTAGTTACTCTTTATTTATTTCTTCTTTTTTTTTATTACAAGTATCATTTTCCAAAACAAAAGTATTAGTGACATGTCTTAAAGATTTATCTGATTATTTTTCAGATTTCCAAAAAAATCGTCCAAAAGTAACAATGAAAACATCTTTAAATTTTATGTATTACTTAGAGTTACATCAGAGGTCTGAAAATTTCTAGAAATGGTCCTTGAATACTCAACAGTAATCGACGTACTTGTTTTTCAGGCTTTCTTGTATGTATTAAAAGCCTAAAACTGTTTACATTAATCTCATAGAAAGCTGAACTTTAAAATTTATTATGACTTGTAAATTATCCCAGGACCACCTGAAAATGCTATTTAGTATGATTTGTAGCAAAGGGGGGGGGGTAACAATAACCCTACTGCTAAACATTTTCAAGCAGCCTATAAAAGGATTTTGTTACGAAATAACATTAAGGCATCTACCTCTGGAAACTGTCTACCATTAGATGTCACGTTTATTTTAGATATTAAACACTATAAAAATCAATTTCTTTTTTAAATAAATGAAATGGTTGAACCTTTTGCTGAATCAAATGGAGATTCATGTACTGCTACCGAGGATATGCATGCAGATCTAAAAGGCTTGTCTTTTTCTGTCAGTGATGTGGTGAGCAACATAGCTGGCTTCATTTGTCAATAATTGGCCAAAAGTTTGAAATGTGATGTTTGTGTGTCAGCAATCCTACTTTCTCTGAGCTTATTGAAAAAAAATATAGAGAGGTTTAGTATATCCTGGTTTGGAGACTGAAAAATTATGCAAAGAAGGTGAGAGGAAATTAAGGTATTTTGAGTATCAGAATTGGTTGAAAAGAAAAAAATGTAATTGAAAATTCAATTGTCCACATTCTAACAGATGTTGAAAGCAGTCTATTTCACTCTTTGAGTGGCCATATTTTAGAACAAGAAGTGCTGCATGACCATAGAACCTTGTTAATGAAATCCATTTTACATGATTTTTTTCGAATGAGATTAAACCATATAGCTAAATCAATCACTTCAAACTTGTAAAAATTAGGAAACAGAAGTCAAAGTACAAAACTAGTTCTATTCAAAGTCCATTAATATTCAACACAACTAACTATGGCTTAAGTAATTGTAATTTACTTGGTAATATAACTTGGAAACTAATCTGTATAAATTATTGCTCATAGATGTGATGTGGCAACAAAAGAAATCAGCAGTTGACTGTACTTTATGAGAACAATAATAGCAATATAAGTGTTAAACAACGTGTATTTAAAATGAGATTGTGTTTATAAAAATGTTAGTTTTATTTTATTGATAAAAGAAATTTTACATATATTCTTTCTTTTTTATCCATTTATTATTTTGTATGAAACTAATTTTGGGCTCTTATTAAACTATGACCATATCAGAAATGGCTGTCATTATTTATATCTAGTGTTATTTTTTAATTGTAAATAAAGTTCAGTGTCTGCAGCTTTGACTTGTTTTTTGAATAAGAAATAAGAACACAGAACATACTAAATATGTATTGCACAAAGTAAACTCTTGAAATATTTCATTGGCCTATTATTGCTACCTTTGAACTACAATTAAATACAGCTTAATTTTTGAAGAAAAAAATTCCTTCTTTAATCAATGTCCACAGAACAAAATGCTTAAAATGTTAATGATGACTATGTTTTTCTCTGGAAAAAAAAGGGTTATATACACTGTCTATTATAGAAGTTGGATATTTTTGTTTAAAAAAAATTGGTTAAAACAAAGTTTTGGCATTTATTAACGAACAAATAGGTCATGCGATTTTATCAAATGTCTATATACGTTATTACTAAGTTTATAATAAATTGTTAAATTATACAATTAGTGCAAAGTTTTCTAATTTAACAAAACAATTTGTTTTATGGTTTCAAGTTTAAGAAATTCTCATCTACAAATTGAAATTATTTATTTTGTTCTATTTTTTAGATGAACGAATTTTATGACTGTAAAAATAAATATAATAAATAATCTTAAATTCTTTACAAAAACCAAATTATTTTTTTTAAATTTCAAGTAAAATAAATAAGTTTTGATTATTTTGTTTACAAAATAATTTAACCAATGCATATAAAAGGCCTTATTTCAGAGGGGATACATGCATCTATTTAAGGAGCATGATCCATAACATTTGAAACTAGTCAATTTATTTCGGAGAGAGCCTCAGCCTCCTTATATACGCCCTTGAAATTTAGTAGTTTTTGTACCTTAAAAATATTGCTTTAAATAAAAAAAAAAATGATTTTTTTATTTATAAAGATCAAGTATATAATTTGTTTTTGTTACAGTCAGTTGAAGTATTATATTGTGTAAGGTTTAAAACAAATGAAAATCCTATTCACGTAAAATCCAATTATTTTTACTTCTTCCGTTCGTGAGTAAGTTTTTAAATTAACTAAAATTGTAACGTTTCACTACTTGTAGAATTACTACTCGTTTCCAACACTCCTCATTTTCGCTTCGCCAAATGTGGCGATAAGAAGCCAAGAAGTTCCCCTTTAGTCACGTGACGAGTAGATTTTCTACCTCGGTCTTGCTTCACTCCGAATGCGGGTTTTCCTATAGCGTTAGCAATTCTGGGATGTTGCGTCACCGGCTGTCGCCCCAACGAACGTGACGTTCACTTCGTTCGATAAAACTTGGACTGTGGCCCATCTCTCATTTATTTTTTACTATTCTCTTTCAGCGCATGTTTTCGAGGTAAGTAAACATTTTTTTAATAGCTTTTTTCCGATCGGTTTGGTTTGTACGTTTTTATGGCACAAATGCCAGGTTTGGCCCATACTGAGCCAAAAGCTCGTAGTTCCGATTGATTTGAATGAGTTGAACATTATTTTTAAGCATTGTTTCTGGCCGTTTTCCTTGTTATTTCTCGATAACAACTAAGTGATTTATTTTCTTGTCAGTTTCTGATATTTCTTTCCTTTTATTTCTTAAGTAGAAAATCGCCCGTCATGGTGCAAATTGCCTCTTCATCCGAGAGATTTCCCGTCAAATTTGACGTGTTTAAATAGTTATATATATGCGAGAGAAATGTTTAAAATAGATTGAAAACAAATAAAATAAACATGTTTTATGACAGGTTTGACAACATTCCGTGTGAAGTATTTTTCGTAGTTTTAACAATTTTATTATAATTCAATAACCATGAAATTCTTAGCTTGTCAAAAGCTAGTTAAAATTTCAAAGAAATTCTAATCAAAACAAAGCACTTCTCTGCTTGTCAATCGTTGCCAAAAAATATTATCAAATTATATCAACACGGTTGTAATAAATAATCAGATGCATCGTGGCGTCCAAACTATATCACGCACATGATGTACCACTGACGTAATTTACAACTTTCTATTAAAAAACGGAAATTAATTTGAAATTTCTCGGGAACTATTGATCATAGCGAGGTAAATTTTATATCAATCGATAGAAAATTTTATTTCGCTATTAAATTTGAAATTAGAACGCCAATTACTCTTTTAAATTTAAAGTAACTGAAATTTAGGTTCTCTCACAATGAAGTAATGCTGATAAACGTCCCGCAGTGCCATGACGAGTTTTATTGTTGGTGATGTCAGAGCGTTACCGAGAGACAGATCTGGGTGAAGCTTAAACTTCTCTACTTGCAGGTAAAAATAACCAACAGATCACACCACAAATTAATTCTATTGAATATGCATTAGTTCCTATTACTGTAGAACTTATCATAAAATGTAAAAACACTCTACAATTTGGCAACGTTTTAAATCCATCTATTATGCACTTGTATTACACAGAAAACTAAAAAATAAATAATTCTAAAAACAGACTTTTATCAGTATAATAAAATGTTAAAAACATTATGTGAATTATTTTCTATTTTTTAATTTATATTTCATTTTTATAAATAATATGGAAACATGAAATACAGTGGAATCTCCCTCTAACGAAATCGCTTGGTTCCAGTTGAAAAATTCGCTATAGAGAAAATTTCGTTATATGGAGATTAGAGATTTTTGCAGTTATTTGAGTAAATGTTACAAAACTTTTAGTAAGTTCAAAAATATCTAATTATGACTTTCAATTAAAAATGAAGTAATATTTATTATAAATTTGTTAAAATTATACTGATTTTTATTGTATAAATAAAATGCTCAAAAGTGAAGACAATTCACCAATTCAGAGAATAATATGTACTAGTACGGATAAACATAAAATGCGCATTGTCACATCCAATTGCTGTTTCCACCCCCACTCCACCCCGATTCTTGGAATCTTGACCCGTAGAAATGTTGCTCCCTCTGTAGAAACCCAGGTCCCCACAACTGCATTACCCTTCACATAGCATTCTATTGTTATGTGTTATCGCTGGAATGAACAATGCGAGTGGTTCCAGAAACAGGCACGTGTGAGCGATTTGTTTGCACAGAAATTCGCAACTTTCTTCACAAATGACAAAAAGCGAAAAGATAAAGGTCTGAAAAAATTCGTTATAGGGAGACAATCACTTCGTTATATGGAGAATATTTTGAATGTTATTTAACATTCCGATGAAAATTTTCGTTATAGGCAGAAATTCGCTGTAGAGAGACTCGACTGTATTTTTTTTCTCTAACTCGCTAACTTATTGCGCGACTCGTACAGGATCAATATCTAATTAAATTAATCGATTAACTGAGAAAATATCAAAATAGTGTTTTGTCATCGAGAATTCACAGTTGGGTGGGTCGAAAAAAAAATCAATTTTTTTTTTATTTTTTCATGTCGCTATACCGCGGAAAATTTGCGAATTGGTGAGAAATTAAACGAGGGAAAAAAAGTAAGGGAATCCATTGATATCTACCGCTTGCCCATAGGCCTGAAAATCGTAAATAAACTGTTTTTGAATTTTTTTAAAAAAAATTCTCTTTATCTGTTTATTTTAGCATTAGCTGCTAAGAACTGATCTTCTTAAGAGTAATAAAGTTTTTTTTCTATCAAAATCGGTCCATAATTTCCGGTGGTTCCCTCCAAGGTTGACAAAAATATGTGAAGTTACTTCAATAAGCAATTTTTAGTTTTTAAAATTGCCAATGAATGACAACATATCGATGTATATGCATGAAAAAAGTTATTTAAGTCTAAAAATATATTAGCTTCATCTATTTTCTTTGTTTATTGCAACGCAATGCAAAACTAAGCTCCAAAATTACAATATTATTTGTTACTTACGAACGAATGGCAAGAATGCAGAAAATAGCAAAAAAATTAACAAACATTTAAGGGAACACTTGAGCTATTAAGACATCGTTATGTCTTTTTAATTTCTTGCATGGAATTATACTCTTTCCTCTCCACAAATGATAGTTTAAAGTTTGAGTTTTGGAAAAACTCGAAAATAATGAACAAATGTTCGAAAATTTTGATATTGGAACAATGTCAGGGTTGTCGATTTTTTTCAAAAAAATCTATTTATTTGATTTAAATCGGATTTTTTTCATTTAAATCGAAGATTTTTTTTATTTTAATGATTTTTTTAAAACTACATATATATATTTAATATTTGTATATTATACAATGAGCCCTACAGTCATAGAATTATATATAACAACATACCAGTCATTAAGTTGTACTTTCTTTAAAAATAAAAAAATACATTTAATTAAAAAATGTAACGACTATTTAAAAAATATTTGCGAACTAAAATATAAAAATAATGTACTTTTGAAATATAAGACAATTTTATTAAGGAAAAATATGATAAAAATTGCCATTTCTTGACTATAGATATATTATTGTATGTTAGAATATTGGAGAATTTTACACTCCGCTGTTCATTTGTTTCATTACAAACACAAGTTTTGAAGCTTTCTCTAATCCTAATTTTGCAAATTGTTAAGACTTTTTGAAAATGATAGTAATATTGTCCCATGGCCAGGCTTCTGTTCAGAGGGGTTTTTCGGTTAACAGAGCAATTGAAGTTTAAAACTTGAAGGCTGAATCATGCATATCCCAAATGCTTATATATGACTACATTAAATTCAGTGGAGGAGTAATTAATATCCAAATTACAAAGGAGCTTAGGCTCTCTGCTTCTTCAGCTCGGTTAAAATATCATAAATACTTAGACAAACAAAAAAGTCTTAAAAATTTCAGAGAAAAAAGGCACTAAAAGAAAATTACTAGAAGTAGAAATAGAATATTTAGAAAAGAAGCGACGTTGCATACAAAATGACATTAGTGAATATGAAAAAGAAGCTAATGAGTGCTCAGAAAGGATAAATTAAAATAGTGCGGTCGGTTAGCTGACAAATATTTCACTTAAGAATTAGAATATTTAGAAAAGAAGCGACGTTGGTATTCATTATTTTCTTGAGAATCATCCAAATAATCATAATTAGAAAGTAGTTTTGATTTCTCCATGGGATAGCAGAAGACAAAATGAAAATTAAAATCCCGCCTAAACGAGATGTTACGACACCATTAAGAAGCAAGCAAAGTCACGTGAAGCCAATGAGAAGCGACCTCATTCCCTATTATGTAGGTCCGTAAATATACGCTTTCACCCAAGAGTTGTCGCTATTTTCGTTTCTTATTCAGTGCCATCTACTTGGGACTTTTGCTACTAGAAAAATACTAAAATTTCTTCATTCTTTCGCCTCTAACTTCACTTCATTTCACCCTTTTGTTATTAATTTTTAGACTAATAAAGATCTTTCTCGGACATCCTATATATGTATGTCACATTTATATCCTGACTAGGGGGCTCTGCCCCCTGCTCGCTAAAGCTCGCCAACCCCCAGGAGGATTGCGCTGCAATCCTCCGGGGTTTGCTACTCAAACCCTGCTCGCTTCGCTCGCTACAATGAAGACACTGTGTGTCCTAGCACAGTTGTTATGAAATCTTTATATATATGTTACCGTTAAAGTATGAAATCCGTTATTCTATAGAATACCTAGTTATTCTATAGAATAACTGATCAAGTCAGTTAAAGTGTTAAATAAACTTTTATTTTACACTTTAACTAGTTATTCTATAGAATAACGGTCCACGCATCGTTAAAGTGTAAAATAGCCGACATGATGCAGCCTGTTTGTTAGTCAGATTGGTTATTTGTATTTTCAACATCTGAAGTGGGCACCGGAATTTTTTATTTTTTTTTACTTTTAAGAAACGTCCTACGTCTTCGCTAGTAGCGGGAGTCGGAACCTAGTAGCTTCGCTAGCTCATTGAATGTAAGGAATCTGCGTTTATAGTGGAATTTGTCCATAACTTCGTTCCTAATAGAGATACCGAGACAATTCCTGTATATTCTGGAACCTTTATTTTGTCGCCAAGTTGCCTAAACAGTCGCCAAGGTCGACTGTCTTTGACTTCCTTCCAATACGCATTCCTGTAAATCTCTCTTTCCAACTATAAGAATAATATGGCAAGAAAGCGACATTACAGTTTTATGACACTGTTATAGTGGTTTTAATTTTCCATCGTCTGATATTCAATCAGTGCGTAATTTAGGAAAAAGCGGACTTGTTTTAATGTCAGAATGTTTATTTCACACTTTAACTGTATATCATTAGTTATTCTATAGAATACCTAGTTATTTCATAGAATAACTAGGTAAAGTGTGAAATAAATAATTTATTTTACACTTTAACTAACTTGATCAGTTAATCTATAGAATAACTAGTTATTCTATAGAATAACTGAATTATACGCTTGAACGGTGACATATATATATAACACCCCCTGCTCGCTCTGCTCACCAACACCGAAGAATCACGTTGTAATGCCAGCTCGCTTGCTGTACAGTTATCCGTTTCTGTTACTTTAGGAAATTATAAGTACATTAATTACTAAAAGTAAATTTAAATTATTTGAAAATGCATGAACTCCTAAAATTAATTTTTCATCAGTTTCTCAATTAAAATCTTCTAGTAGCATATGTAAATATTAGAAAGAAATTTGAAAGGTAATATTTATAATTCAAAGATGATTAAAGATCAAAATTATTTTCAGAAATCAGTCATTTAAAACTTCTTGGCATACAGTTTTCACTATTTCTTCAACAGTTTAAGGTAAGTGCTCCAGTAGTGAGCCACTTGAATTTTTACGTTGAAAAACAAGAAATTCCAACATTCCAGTGAAATAAGAGATCTGCCTCTGGTAAGCTGAAACCCTTATCAACTAAATACCAAAGGCACAGCTTTTATTTCCTGTTTAGTTAGGAGCTAGAAAGTTTGTTGCTGAAGTTGGTCTCTGAGAGAAGCATTTTTAGCTTATTCTTAGTGATTTCCTTAAGAGGTGACTCTTCATTCAACTATTTTTTAGCATACATTCTATTTGTTTTTAAAATGAATTGTTATTGATATTATTTGATTATATAATGAATGCATTATATAAACTATCTTTAAATTAAATAATATTGATAATTTATGGATAGTGAAGGGTGGCCCACTTTTGGATCAATGTTTTACTAAATGCTCCAGTAGTGGGCCTAGGGAGGCCAGTACTGGAGCACATGCTTTCTCTCAAATAGACTGTTTTGTGATGTTTAATAAGAAGGTTATATCTTGTAAAGTCTTTTTATTTAATTAGATTTGCTTTATTTTTATCAGAACCAGTAGTAGGCCACATGGCCCACTTCTGATACACTAATGGAACATTCTGACCAATTACTTAAATAATAAATATTTTATAGTACTGTTGAGGAAAAGACAGATATTCAAGAATTAGTTGGGCTCTGTAACGAGGCAGACAATAATAACTATTGCATTACTGGACCATCGAAAAATATTCCATCACCATTTAAAAGGGCTCTTTTCTGGCTGCAGAGGGAAGATGATAAAAGAAAAAAAAGATTTATTCAACATAAAATATCAAGATTTAATATCCATAATGCCCCAAACAGAACTTAAAATGAAAGATCGATAATTAGCATATACATTTAATAAAAAATTGGCTGTTAGAGAAAAAATGTAAATCTCATGTGACTAGAATCTATAAATAAAAGATTTCACCCATATCAAGCCATTTTTATTGCATTTTTTATAGTGTATAATGTTAATGTATTGCTATTATTACTATATATATAATGATTTTATTCTTTTTTCTTTGGCACAATTGACAAATCTGGGTGGCCCACTTTTGGTTTTCCCACTACTGGTACATCAAAAGTTTGCTATGCCCACTTCTGGTGCATAGGAGTGAAGTTTTTAATTTAAAAAAAATTATATTACAATTATTTTGATACTTCAGGTGATTATTATTTTAGATAAAAGTTTGAACAACCATAAAAAAATACAGATTACGAAACTTCTCAAAAGTTTAGATGACAATTGAGGAAATACCCTTAAGTGGCCCACTACTGGAGCATTTACCTTATTTCAACATAACTTCATTCCACCAAAATTTTAAGTTTAAAACTGATAAGATAGCCTTTTTCAAATCTTCAAAATAAATTTTTAAAAATTGCTTTTTCCCACCAAAATTTCAAATATGCACTCTTTTTTATGAAATATTACACAGAAAAGCTTCCCCACTTGTATACGTGCTAATTCCAACAATTATTTGGTCAAGAAAGATATAGTGTTCTTCTCAGTGTAGTCATTTGTGTTTTAAATCTCAGAAAATTCTTGATCGTCTCTAGTCGTAGAATTATGGAACCCATCTTACAACCTTTTAGCTAAAAAAGGACAGTTTATAGAAAATAGTGGCTTGAAACATATTCATATTAACTATTCAAAATTAAAACCCATAATAATTTACTTTTAGCTTTTTAAAATTGATAAGATAGCTTTTTTTCAAAATTTACAAAATTGTTCCTTTTTTAACCAAAATTTTAAACATGCTCTTTTTTTCACTTAATTGTTAATCAGAAAAGCTTCGCCACATGTATACACACTCACTGCAATAATTATTTAGCCAAGAAAGTTACAACTTTTATCTCTGGGTAGTTATTTATGCGTTAAAACATCAGAAAGATTGAGTTACGAAAGATTATTCAGTCTATTTCACAAACTTTTAGCTTAAAAAGCACAGTTTAACGTGACAAATAACTTTAAACATGCTCAGATTCACTATTCAAAATTATAAACCTTAATAAATATTTACTTTAACATTTTTTAAATTAACAACCTTAGCATTTTATTATTGATTAGATACCCTTTTTCAAAATTTTCAAACATCGTTCTTTCCTTCAAAATGTTAAACATGCACTTTTTAAAATGAAATGTTGCCTCTGCACATGTAAACACATTCCCTCCAATTATTATTAACTGAAGGAAAGTATACTATTTTTCTCTTGGAACTCAGAACATATGAGCTGTCGAGAGATGAATAAACCAATTTTTCAGAAACTTTTAGCTAAAAAGGACATTCAGTATTAAGCTCACATTCATTCATCTAATCCAAACTGTAAGACTCAAACTTATTTAATTCAAACGATCTAAAAAAAAAAAAAAATTCGCTGTTTCCGACTTCAAACCAATTCAAGACCTGTGCTTCAGGGTTGAGATTGGTAAACAAACTGATCGTTGCCAACGGGGAGAAAGAAATAAAGGTACTTTTTTTGCGCCACGCATAAGCGTTTTATATAATATAGATTATTTCATTTTATGACTTGTATTCCTTTTTCGATTTTAAAATCACACAATCTCGCCTATCATTTCTACTATATTAGATGAAAAGAGGGCCTATACTTACAATTTTATTTTTTTCATTACAGGTTCTTCGGATCTTAATACATAGGGTGAACGTAAATGTTTTCCGAAATCAAGTAGCTGTGGTGGATTCTGTTCAGAGTCAAAACGGATTGTCAAGGTTGTATCATCTTATAAATAAATGTAAATCAAGAAGATAATATTTAAAGTTACGGTATTCAAATTTATAACAAAAATTGAAATGCAAAGTAGAAAACAAACATAAGGTCCAATTCGTAATATTCTTCATCAAATACTTGTTTCTTCTGGTTTCTGAAATAATGCATCAATTATTTCGCTGGTAAAAATGGAAAAGAAACTGAAATGCGTTCTGCTGTTGTCCCTCAAGGAAATGGCTCTCAGGAGGGTGGCTGTCTTTTTCTGGAGTGACACGGATATTTTAGCTTCCATTTCGAAATTCCGATTGCATGAGTTTCCTACCGAAGACAGTAAAAAAGAATGGCTAGAAAAAATTGATAATAAGATTAAAGATAAAATGTTGAAACTTGAATTACCCAAATCGCTTACGAAGCAGATGATTGATATAGTTAGACCTATTGGTTTAGAAATAAGAAGATGGAAAAAGTTCCACCAAGATTTTTTCCACGAAGGTTTATTCCAATCGTCTGAAGAAATTTGTTTACCTGCTTCAGCAAAACTCTGTTGGACCACAGCAGGAAGGATAGACAATAAAAAAACAGCAGAAGAACTCGTATGTTGCGGTGGGTTAGATCTTCGCAACCGTTACGAACTAGCTTGCCTATATTGTTTGGAAGATGACATTCCCCTTCTTTGGGCAGAACTCCCTGAAGAGCAGAAAGAGTATTTCTGCCTTGATGACGAACTTTTGCCAGATCTGCACTTTTGTTGGCCCCACGTTTTTAAAGGCGAACTCACTAGGCTGGATCACTTGCTGAGAGGACGGGGCAAAAATCTGACCACCTTTAATCAGTGGGCTTTTGAAGATTCAGTAGAACGCGGCAATAAAATAGCAGCTGAATATTTTTTTCAGAAGTTAACGCATGAAGAGAGAGAAGCTTCTTTAATGAGATCTGTCCACTCCGTGCTAGCAGATTCCGAGGAGGTGTATTGTCTAGCGGAGAGACTTACCGATGTCTTGTGTTATTTGCTATCCTTAATGACTCCCGAACAGCAGATGGAAACAATCAGGGCGCATCCTGTCAACCTTTTGTTGTGTTTCCTTCATTGGCCCTGGCAAGATCTCCTGTTGGAGAACGCGGGACTCATCTGGACTTTTCTTCCTCCGCGCGGCTACGATGATCTGCTGCAGAAGATGACTGATATATTTAGAAGATATTTTCCGATATCTTTTCGAGAATTTTTCGTGCAGAGTCCTCTCGATTTTAAAAAATATTTTGTGGAATCCCATTTCGGCTTTATTAATGCATGTCGTTTTCTGTCTCTGTTTTTCAGATATGAAGATTCTGAATCTATCGAAGTAATGTTCAGAAATGTGGATTCTGCAGACAAAGTGAAACTTGTATTCCATTCTGATGTTTTACAACTTTTCTACAAAAGCATCTTGAGGGACAGATGGCATATGGTGGCAGTGTGCCTGCGAGAGGCCGCGCTATCCAAAGAAGACAGGGAGAGACTGAAAGACACTTTTACGGGATTCTTTGAAAGAAGTGGAAATGGGGAATGTGTAAATCGAAAATTCAAAAGATTCTTCGAGTTCCTGGACGAAACTGATGCGAGTGCTGATAAGTTAAAAGAAAGCTCAGAAACATAAGCTAGAAGTCCAGAAAAATAAAGTTTGTCTAGTGCTGGGGGATGGAGAACAACCGGTATATGGTTTCGCGGAGTTGCTGTGATGGTCACATATTTTGAAATTGTCATGAATGAATGTTAATTTTTTTTTTCTGTTTCTCAAATGCATTTCAAAATAATTCGAATATTTTCTTTATGGCACCTTAATAAAGAAATTGTTATATTTTGTCTCACTTTCTCTGTTTTGTTCTGTTCTGATATGAATCTAATAAATTATTTTTGCTGTTTTATATGGGGAAAGCTGATAGAAGTTTTCACTAACTGTTTTTGCGACTCCAAAACTATTGTGTAAGACCATCAATATGTCAGAACACAGAGTTTTAGGTTCTAAGGTAAGTAAACATGCAATTTTCAACTTCGAACACATTTAAACAATTTATCCCGTCGGTGCAATACATGACGACAGAATTACGTTGCAGCTTAGTAATACTTGAAAATAATTGTTACAAAAATGTTTAAAAGGCTTACAATTTAAATGAGTCGCATTCGTGGCTTTGTAGAAGTTTCATTTTCTTCAAATCCCATAATGATCCTTCAAAGCGTTGAGAATAAAAACTTAGGGTTAGATTAAATTTAACAGTTACAACATTACAGAGAGATTTGTCCTTATTGTGTGAATAAATCGTTGTATCGTTACTGATCTTGATACTGAAAATAGAACAGTTTCTCAATCTATACTGCATGTACCACTAATGGTTCATTGCATTGTTTTAGGTGGTACAGATTTTTGCACAAGAGATAATTTCATTCACAAAAATAATTGTGTAGAATAGATTAAAAAGGTTTCATTCTTTTATTATACACATTTCATTTAGGCTGAGAAACCCTGTAATAGAAGGATAGCAAACAAACACACACGCATTAATCGCATATGCAAGGGCATAAAATCAATTCGTTGCATCTGGATGCGATGATACGGTGCGGTTAAATGGAACTATTATGGACCAGTTTTCTGTTTTGTTTATATGTATTAAAATGAGGTGACTACGTAATTCCGGTGGGTGGTGAAGTCAATGGAATCTTCAAATTGGAAGTCAAGGTTTTTAATGTAAATAAACAAGACAGAAACCCTAATTAGCTAAAGAACTTGGATATACATTTACCCGCCAGTGATTATCTAAATCGTTTGGTTAAAAATTTAAAAGCCAAATAAGCCTTAGAAGTCGCCAAAGAGAGCGATAACAAACAATTTTGGAGGCCATTGCCCAAAGTGAGGCTGTTATTTTAAGAAAATTTTAAATGCTACAGCAATAGAAACGTCAAATTTAATATTTTCAAGGTATCCTCACGCTACAACATTAAAAAACTTGGATGGAGTCAATAATTAACATCTTCAGATAGAGTGTTGAAATTTTGAAGATTCCCATTGACAAAGCAAAAAACCGGTAGTCGATCGGTATAATGAAGTTCTACATTACCCCAAATAAACAAAACAGAACCTCATCCATTTGACTACTGGAAAGCAAACATTAACAACTTGTACTGAATAAACGTGAAAAAAAGCTTATTTTAATCTAAAATTAAATTTGTATAGTTCAAAAAATTGAAAAACTTTTTAATTAGTTTTTGAAATGAAAACCTCTGCAGGCTTTCAAAAATCCAAGAACTCTTCACTTTCTCGTATACAAAGAGAAAGTATTGTAATAGTCAAAGAATTCGAACTCGATATCTTGATCAATCTCCATGTTTTAGACCTCCCTGAATCCGAAAAACACAATTTTGGAATAATGTCTGTCTGTCTGTGAACGAATTTTCTGACTATTACAATACTTTCTCTTTGTATACGAATTAACGAAACAAAATGACTAATGTTTTGGGTTGCCTTACATTACGATAGAAATATCATTTCAGAAATACAGTCGACGCTCGTTATAACGACCTCACGTTATAAAGACCATTCCATTATAACGACCAGTGATGAAATCCCCAACTGTGTTTCCCTATGCACTCTATGTTATTTTACTTCCGGTATAACGACCGTCTAGTGTCGTCTAATGCCAATACAACGTCCGAATTCAGAGGACACTCTTCCCGGTATTTTTCAAAAATTCCTTTATTTTCTACTTTAAAATTATTTTAGAAACATATTTTTAATTGATAAAATTTTATTTTTAATACCAATGATGAAAAATAATTTGAGTATTTAGTTGGAATCTCTTTAAAAATCGCCTATTTTTAAGGGAACTGCTGAACATGCATGTGTACATTTTTTAATTATATCCATTATTAGCGACCACTCTTTATAAAGACCTTTTGCTGTGGGACGCAGAGGGTCGTTATAACGAGTGTCGACTGTATATATGATCTAGTTCTTTGACAACAAGTTTTAGTTTCCGTAGATATTTTCCCTTCCATCTCGAATATCTTGCTTTAAAATGTTCGATTCGAAATACATTATAAGTGATAAACTGGTGGTATCAGTTTGGGTTCACGCGAAATGATAAGAAACATTGTGTGGACTCCTTTAGAGATGCGACTTTATTGCAAAATGATAAGAACAATTTTATTCACGTGCGTTATGAAACGCATCGATATTGAGTCATCAAAGTTCATTTTCAGTGATAATCTTAATTGCATTGCATTGTAAAGTTAACAATCACAATTGACGAGAAAAGTGCCATGAATTGTTATCATTGTCGTCCGAATATTAGGTAGGGAGTGAATCACCTCTACAGTTGTTTTCGATTTTCATTGCTAAGCAACAGAAAGGACTACTAGATTAACTTTTTCCATTTAAAAAAATAGCTTCTGCTTTTAGCCTGCTGCTACCCAGATTGCAACGCATCTAATAAAAAATGAAGTTGCAAAATTTTACAGTTTAGAATTTAGGAAGATGATGTACCGCCATCATTCACAAACTCACTCATTACACACACACACACAAAACGAAACTTATAATACTGAAATCCCTTTTCATGGTTTTTTACCTATACTAACAAACTATTTAAAATCGTTTTCATTATTTTTCTCTATCTTATTCAAGAAACAATCTAATACCCCTCGACTTTGTGCTGAAGTACAAATCCACCTCACGATTTTAAAATAACACAATGGAAATTTATGTGTTATTTTAAAATCGAAAATGAAATGTGTTGTATAGAAAAATTTAATCATCTTTTATGGCAAAGAAATAAACTCCGGGACTAATAATTGAATCTCGCAGCCCAGCCGGTGAAACCATCTTTATAAATACAGGCGAAACATCAATTTTGTTATCGGTGTAGAAATCCAAGCTACAGAATATATTTTTTACAAATTTTGCTCTCAGATGCTATGAAGCGAAAGGAAGGTTTTAGTAAAGGATTCGTGACAATTATTAAAATGGTTAGTTTTTTTTATCAATTAAAAACTGTATTCACGTAGAAGGTTAATCAAAAGTGAAACGCATAGTCTGAACGCTGTAGAAAGCTCAGCCCGATCGCGAATCCGTATTTGCTGTTCAACGGAAAGTAGAAACTGCCGCTGATGAGGTCGTCTGGTTTGGTTGGCAACGGGTCTATTCTCGTACCCCGATTGGGTTGGGAGCGTGTCGCCTTTTAGGCCGCAGGACATGCCTCGCTATCGTTCAAGTAATATTATTAGGTTGCGGGGAAACTTTTGAAATTAACAAAGAAAAGAATATGAAATAAAAAAAATATAATTCAATGTTCTACATTGGATCGACGAAAATTAATTAATACAAAGAAATTAAAGTTATAAAATTTCCATTATTCTGACCAATCAGAATGCTTTATAAAGAATCACTATCGCTGAGAAAACCACAATTCAGCCAATGAAGAGCAA
The DNA here is from genome assembly GCA_013235015.1 of Araneus ventricosus. Taxonomy (NCBI): domain Eukaryota; kingdom Metazoa; phylum Arthropoda; class Arachnida; order Araneae; family Araneidae; genus Araneus; species Araneus ventricosus. The sequence continues at coordinate 36,249 of BGPR01011417.1, forward strand.
GGATTTAATCTTTCGTTGCGCGGCGTTTTTTATTTGTGCGCATTTTATTTTTCAGAGGCTCCGACTTCTGCGATTCTAAAAAGTTTAATATAGAAAATAAAATGGATTTCGCTAGGATGGAATGTAAAATACACGTAGTGGAAGACTGCGTAGATGCTCTTCAGTGTCGCTCAGTTGTAAGTCTTGAAAAAATTAAATTTTGTACAGATCAGTGGATTTTGACAGATGAGAAAGAAACGAAAGTAGCGGCACAATTAACAGCTTTTTTCTGTGAAGATAATTCCCAACAGAGTATCAGCCATCATCGCAGATGCTATATGAGATTCACAGATAAAAGGAAAATAATTGCTGCAATCAAACGAAAACAAAATAGAAAAGACAATGATAGTTTGGACTCGGAAGAAAACTCGAACAAAATTTTGAAACGTCAAATGCGAAACAATACTTTAGCAACACCCATAACGAAATTGCAATGTAGTGAATTGTGTTAATGTGCAAATTTACCTGATAATGCTAATCAACATACTTTATAAATTATAAAATTATTTATTGTAATATTTGTATAAAGTACATTACTCTCTGAACTGCATATCTTTGTAAGGAGCTATATAAATATAAGAATGTTTATAATCACATATAAAATATGAATTGAATAATTTCTTGTCGATGTAAATAAGGAACTGTTATGCATAAAAAAATTTTAATATTATTTTGTATATATTTTTTAAAAGTATCTTAGCCTTTAATGCTATGAACCTTTGTTTTTCGAAAATGATTGTTATTGCATGTTTGCACAATTTACAACTATGCAGATATGTGAATTTTTTGAAAAGCAAATATATGAAATTGTCAAGTGCATACATATAATTTTTAAAACATCTAGGAGATATCTGCAGAAGAATATTTAAAATGCCAGTTCATTTTTATAAGTAGCTACATCTATGCAAGAAGCTTCAAATATATAAATATATGAAAAATGTTTTGGATACTTACTTGAAAAGAAATGCAAATAATGCATCATTATATATAAAAGAATAATAATATTCTTTTGTTAATACTTTACAACAGTATTATATAGATATTTTTATCGTAAACTAATGTTATTTGAAATGACTGTAATTTTATTTATGAATGTATACTTGTAAGTAAAATTTCTAGATATTTTTTGATATTATATAATGTTAGGAAAATATCAATTATGGTTATGTATAAATGTTGATTCTAAACAAGCTGGTCTTCATTCAGGTAATTCAATAAGCATATTGAAGTTGCTAAATCTTCTTATTAGTATTCTGACAGTTTAAAAATCACTATTGTATGAATAGTGAAAACCTCGAGAAGTTTTGTAATCAATCAAATATCTATGAAATCCTTAATATCCACATTTCAGTTTAATGTTTCTTTCTTTAAAAGTAATTAACATGAATAAATATTATTGTGTTTGTTTTAACTCAGCAAAAATGCTGTTTATTCAATTCAGACACAAATAAATATACAATAAAAAACTATATAAATTATGAATACTTTGCAAGTACTACACTGTTGATTATTTTTGTTGCAGAAATATGGAAGAATCTCTTTTGTTGTACTAAAAGGTTAGAACAAAATTTTATTAAATACCATTCAAATAGATAAAATAAACACGTTCTTATTCACATCATAATTCGAACAACTTTCAGTAAAGAAAGCTTACTTCAACTTTGTATAAAGGTGATAGGAAATAGTTTAAAAGTGACAATTGAATCTGAGTGAAACTTGAACTTCCAAACAGTGACAGAAACGAAGATCTCTGGCTTTATTGTCGACAGTTTATGGTCATTTCCTTCATTTAAATTATAAAAATTAGATTTTTGTTATATACAAATCAACAAGCAGCAGCAAACTCAAACGTAAACAAGGCATATTCTGCGAACCAAGTTTGCCGCTTTCCGATTGGTCTGAAGAACCGCACAATTTGGCTGCAGTTGAAATATATTTTGATGTTTTATAATTTAAATTGCATTTGTTCGTTGTAGAACATTACATTTTTAATAAATATTTAATGTTTTCTGTCTTTATATTGAATGTTCAAGTTTCCCAGCTACTTAATAATAATTTTGCATTTTCTAGCTTAGATAGCTGCCCATGTCCTGCGGCCTATTTCGACCGCGAGACGTTAATGGCTTTTTCTCGACCGAAAGAAGGGGTCTGATTCTCGTACCTCGGTCGTTTCGAACATCTCGCTTTACACTAGGAAATGACGTATTTCTGCTGCGCGCGCAACAAATCAAGCGATCGTCATGTGTTTATAGTTTCAGATTCAGTTCGAGTTTTGAATCGCCAAAGGAACTATTGATGTAATTTTACCAGTTTCCTAGAGAGAGGAAAAGTAATAAACTTTTTTCCATGCCAATTATTTTAACATGAAAAAATCTCATCAATTTATATTACAGGGATGAGATTGGTAAAAATGCAAAAAGACTGAAATCATACACGAGGCAAAAAATTTGCACCATAATTTATACGCGAAAGAAGTACAAAAACATCAGAACATGCAACATGATGAAAATATTACACTATAATAATTAATAACTTAATTATTTATAATTCAGTACCTATAAATAAGAAAAAGAATATTAAATTATTATTAAATCATTCACGTTAAAAGTTAACAAACAAGTTTAACACATCATCAGGGCATCTTCAAATACAAAATTAGACATTAAAACACATTTACCACCTATGCATCACTGAGATGCAACATTCACCCAACAGAAGTATGAGAAGAATTATATTTAATAGCCTTTTGATAAAAGTTATCTCAAAAAATAAAAAAAAAATAAGGACAAATAATTTCTTTTGCTTCATGCAATTGTGTAAAGTGTATTAGCTCTTTATAAATTATAATAATATATCATATACTGAATTCTGTTTCATTTCTTTTATTTTTATACATTTTTGCAAAAGTAACAGAACAATGATTATGCACCTTATAAAGTGAGAGGGGTCGAGAAATTGTATAGTTACAATGGCAGATTCATTTAGCATTATTATTATTTGAAACATTTCCTTAATTGTTAAAGAAGTGGTTTTCTTTCGTTTTTTTTTATTTGTGTGGCTTTTATTGGTAACAGATCTCCATTAACACGCTCCTTGTTTTGGAGGGATCCTATCTTTGACAGATTTTTCTTCAATAAAGGATGTGTTTGCATCCTCTGCAAGTTTATTTTCAATAAAGGCTAATGTTTTTGCACAGTTTTCATTAGTATCTCTCTGTTTAATTACTAGCATAGTTGTCGGGACTACATTATCTCTAGAATGCTTAGGAAAATCATTTGTTTTATTTTTTACTTTGAGAAGATTTTTTTATGTCTTATTCTCTGCTTTTTTGCTGCATTTGCACACAGCTTTTTAATTGCCTCTTTTGACAGGAGTTTCTTTTTTTTATTTAATTTAATTATTTGCTTTTGTTCCTTTTTTTATTTCTTCAACTTGGTACGCCCTACAAGATGACCTTAAGTTTTCAACTAATTTTTTTTCAACATGTTCATGCAAAAAAAATTTTTTTTTACAAAATATGCCACAGAGGTTTTGTTTTCTGCAAAAAGGTGGTATTTAATACTTTGAATGGCACTGAATGTTGGAATGTTCATCCTTGTAGAGCTTGCTGATATAATGTTGATTCGTCAGTAGAAGATGAATTGGCTAGTTTCCAAGCCGGTGGAGTTAAGCCGCACTGTTGGGCATATTTTCCCAGAATTTTCTTTCGGAAACGTAAGATAGGAAGGTTTCTTTTCTTTGTGTAAAAGCGGTATTTTCGGAAGAAAAAGCAAATTTTTGCAAGGGAAGAAAAATCGGAAATAAAAAAAAAAAGGAATTTTGAGAAGGAAAAAAAAGATTAAAAAAACGGAATTTCTGCACAATAACAAAAAAGCGGAAATTCGCCAAAAAGCGAAAGAATCTCATCCCTGATATTACAAATCATTTGTTTATTTTTCCAATTACATAAGAAAATAAAACATGAAAAAAAAAGTTATTAAATTCAGCAAGTTTTCACAACATTAAAAAATTACATCTTTATCAAGGAACAAGAAAAATTCTTTTATTGTCAGATTTTGCAATTACTTTGTAAATATGTTATGATTTCATATTCAATTTGTATTCGCTCATCGCATAAATTACTCATCCACTTCCTGTTTCATTATTTAGTGTATGATGTAATCTAGTGTATGATGTCATGCTCTATTTTTAGAGGCGCGCTCTTCTCTTGTTGGTTAATATTTACTTTCAATGTACATATACCTCTGCTTTTGTAAATAATAAATTATTCTTTCTCTTGCTTCTGTCCACGGCTGGTGAATTTTACTTTAACAGCAGAGCGTGGTTCCTTTGGCCCAGTATCGTTTCAGAAATGGATGCCGAACTGAAATATTGCATAGATCAGTTTGACGGGGCGAATTTTGCCGTTTGGGCGAGAAGAATCGAGTCGATTTTCGTAGCAAAAAACTTAGATAAGTTTTTAAGTAAAGAAGCTGATGAAACGAAAGAAAATGAAGTTTCGGCAAGTAAGAAGGCTTATGCCTTGATGTTATCGTTTCTTAGCGACAAAGTTTTGGTGTCGCTACCGGATGAAAATACTTGTGCCAGCATTTTTCAGAAACTAAAATCCACTTACGTAAGGGATGGAGCTGTAAATCAAATTTTAATAAGAAAACGTCTTGCTATGCTGAAAAAGAAGGAAGTACCCTTGCAAGAACATCTTTACGAAGTTAACGGACTTGTGAATCAGCTAAAATCGTGCGGTGTGAAAATAAGGGACATGGACATTATCGTTTATATTCTGATGTAGTTGCCTCCTGAATATGATTCGACGAAATCTGCTATTGAAAACCAACCTTCATAACATATTTCCTTGCAATTGATTATGGCAAATAATCGGGTAAATTTTTGTACTCCGTTCACACAAATTGGTTATTCAGTTAGTGGATAAATAAATATATGGCAAAAATTTTAAAGTGTCATCGTAATTGTGATCATACATCACACTGAACTGCATTGCATTGGTTTCTGCACTGCAGAAGTCTGCAGACAAACTAGCTGAAAAGGCTGAGAAAAGTAGAAATTTTCAATCTATTGCAGAATCCAATAGTTTTAAGAAAACAGCCAGAGAAAGGGCTAATGAAGTCAAAATGATCAATGAAAAATTCGAGGCTTGAACAGAGCAACTGAAAATATTAATTTAAAGTATTTTGAAGTTTATTTATTTAAATGTCAATAAAGGTTTGTTGATTTGTATCTGTCTCTTGCTTTTTCTCCCCCTTCAATCTCAAGCAATGGTCAAAAGTAAGAATAGAGATTCTCATGGGGCTAACAATTTTTTAATGAATTTTGTTTCAGCTAAGTTTGTGAAGTGAACTACCAAGTAATGCTTAGTAGTAGTTTGTGTAGAATTAGCATCTAGTAGTAGTACATTATAGCTAATAGTAAGGGTGCTTGTGAATTGTTATCTCAAAATTCACTTTGCACTGAAGATTTTGGTTTACTAACTGCAAGGTGAGAAAAACATGTGCCTTGAATACTCTTCACTTAAGCATCTAAAAGTCATAAGTAAGAAAGTGATGACGCATTTGAACGTTAAAGTTGAAAATATTTTATTTAAGTTTGTCCTTTGCATTTTTGTGTTCTAAAATATGTAATTTTATGGTCCTTGAATTTTTAAAAAAGGGTCCTTGAAACTCCTTGAATTTTTTTTCTTCAATAAGAGTGCGAACCCTGATTAGTGAAGGCGCCAATATTTGCAAACCATCTTCACAACATAAATTACTTTCCCGTTTGTGAGCAGTTTTTCTGTACTAGTATTTATTTACACATGCAACTGCAGATGTCTGGTTGTACTCGGGAACTCCTGACTTTCACTTTCAGCCTCTTTCAAATACAAAAATAATCACTGTATGAAACATTTTCGAGAACTCGGAAATGTAGTGGATGAGAAATAAAAAGTACTTGGAATAGAATACATAGTACTTATTCTTGTACTTGTTGCTTTATACAGGGTGTTTCTAAAACTTCTGGCAAACATGAAGGGGTAAGTTAGGCAAACAGAAACAAATCATTTTCGCAATGCAACATCGAAAATGTAAAAGGGTTCATTGCAGGGGGTTATTTGTCACTGAATGAAGCGAGAGGAAACGATGTAACATATGAAGCGCAAGTCATTTCGACACTCACTTATTCTTCTCGAACGCTCCTTAAGCATTCAAAAGGTTTCTTGTTGACACTTTGTCGTACTTGCCATTATTGTATATGTCTGCCGCCTACGATTTTTAATGTCGTTATTCATGCAACTTGGGTGTTGTGCTATTGCAGATTTGTATTTCATTCGATCTGTGTTATACATTACATCCGGTGTATCCTCTTTCATTTAATTCACCGACGGAGCCCCTGTAACGAATCCCCTTTGCGTTTCCGACCCCACGTTCTATTGCGAAAATGGCTGTTTCCGCATACCTGACCTACCTTTTCATTTTGCCAGATATCTTTGAAACACCCTGTACAGTGTCCTTTTTAAAATAAAGCTTTATTTTTTTAAGAAACTGAACTACGCTTTATATTCTTTTTGCCGGCTGCAAAAACACTGACTTTGCATGCATGATCCCTGTCAGCTTTGAGTTTGAAATTTTCTATGCAGAACTTCCCTTGCTTTAGGCAAATTTTATTATAATTATTTTATATTTAGATATAAAATTAAAAATAATATTTTATTATTTAGATTAAATAAAAATAATTATTTATTATTTAGATTTTATCTAAAGATAAATTACTAATAAATTCCATCGATATCAAAAAGTAAATAAATAAATAATAAAAAAGGTATAAAATCACGCATGTATTGTATATTTCAGTATCCTTGTAACTAATTGAAACAACGACAAATTCGAAACAAAACAGGGGAATTAAGAACATAATATAATACATTCATTTACAACTCACAAACAGAAAATTTACAAGCAAAGGCCTACAAAATTTTAAGATAATAAATGCGAAATTCAAGGACATAAAACTGTAAAATATGTAAGTGTCATGATCAATAAAAGAATTAAAAATTGAATTATTTCAATAATTTATTTTGAATTTTCATTAATACATTTCAGTCATTTTTCATTTAATATAGCTATACATTAATATTTGCAAATAAAATATGATAATAAATTGAGATTAAAAATTACGTCTGTAAACTAGCGTATGGCGATGTATATGCAAGTTTACAGACGTTACAGTTACAAAATTTATCAAAATTAATTTAAATATAAATTGAAATTAAATTAAATAAAAAATTAAATAAAATAAAAACTATTTTTGCATTAAATAGAAAGGCGTATATGCAGCTACTTCTAATGAAATGCAAAGACAAATAATAGAAAAGCATAACTTTGAATTAAAAAGAAAAATAAATAAAAGAAACAGAAGAAGTAAACAATAATAATAATGATAACAATACATCTTTTTGCGCGCAAAAGGTGTATTGTTATCATTATTATTATTGTTTACTTTTTCTGTTTCTTTTATTTATTTTTCTTTTTAATTCAAAGTCATGCTTTTCTATTATTTACAGACGTTATATACAAAAGAAATATTACGTAATAACACTCTGTATTGATATTTCTGTTTTCATAAGAGATGACAGTATCAATCTTCTATTACCATACAGCTCAATTGGAAATGAGTAATCAGAAGTTTGTAAATATACAAGTCACATTTTGAGTAACATTAAAAATAATTTATAGACAAATGTTTCACTCTTCCACAAAAAATTACAACAAATGATAAACACATTTAAACATGCTGTGCTTGTATATCATAACGGCAAATAAATTATCTGAAGATACACCAAAATATGAATGCCACGTTTTAATAACATTCTATCACACATCTCAATATTTAAAAAAAATCATTTAATATGCAAAAATTTTAATATTCTTTGTTTACTTAAAACAAAAATTCTTACACCTGTTATTCTTGTATATTATTCAAGAATAACAGGTGTAAGATTATATCTTGTATATTATCACTACACATTTGATTAATGTTATTAAAAAAATCGTTTGTAATGTAAATATTTTCCTCTTTGTTGTCATTTTAAGACAGATTCAGATCCAGAAATCCCATTTAACACAGTGTTTGAAACACATTGTTTTAGTACATTTAAAGAGAATTCTGGTATTTTGAATCAATTACAAGGACAGGAGGGATATACAGTCGACGCTCATTGTAACGACCTCACGTTATAAAGACCATTCCATTATAACGACCAGTGATGAAATCCCCAACTGTGTTTCCCTATGCACTCTATGTTATTTTACTTCCGGTATAACGACCGTCCAGTGTCGTCTAATCACAATACAACGTCCGAATTCAGAGGACACTCTTCCCGGTATTTTTCCAAAATTCCTTTATTTTCTACTTTAAAATCTATTTTAGAAATATATTTTTAATTGATAAAATTTTATTTTTAATACCAATGATGAAAAATAATTTGAGTATTTAGTTGAAATCTCTTTAAAAATAGCTTATTTTTACGGAACTGCTGAACGTGCATGTCTACATTTTTTAATTATATCCACTATAGCGAACATTCTTTATAAAGACCTTTTGCTGTGGGACGCAGAGGGTCGTTATAACGAGCGTCGACTGTATATTTGTATTTATTTAGATGGAAAGAAACAATTAATTAAGTATATTTGTTGTCTTCGTAATAGTAGAATTGTTTTGCAAGGTCTATACGAGTTATCTCTCTGTAAAAATGTATATCAATATATTTTAAAATGTTATCGTAAAAATTAATATTCATAAAATCTATGCAGCATTCGAAAAATTATTTCCGAAACAATGAAGAATTTCAAAAGTAGGGGAACCCGGGGTTCGCCGAGTTTGTTGCGCAAATTAGTGGAAACTCCTGAAATTTCATAACACACCCTGCTGCACATACTGAGCTGTCAAAGCCCATGAGAGTTGGCTACTTCGCATATTTCAGGAGATTTCCTCGTTTTTGAACATAATGCTGTAGCTTCAACGAGTTTTCTTGCTATGTTAATTCAAATAAGTTATTATTATGTTTGGATAAGCGCTGCTTTTTCGTTCATATTACTCTTTGGACTATTTATTCATGAACTTGTATTAACTTCGGGCACAACGGACCGGGGCAAACCGGCACCCGGTTCCGTTTTGCCCCCGTGTAATTTGCCAATTGCCGGGGTAAAAAGTGCTGTCGAAGATGCATTGTGAGTTCTACCGTTAATTTTACCATTGTTTAATTTTTAAATACCGACATAATGCTTGAAGTAATTTTATTGAGATTTCTTATACTTAATATAATTTATAATATGTTGAATAGTCATAAGAAAACAAGCCTTTTTATTATTTAAGAATTAAAACCGGGTTCCGTTTTGCCCCACTCCGGAGCAAAACGGACCATTTGACAGTTTACTAAATCGTGAATAGCAATTTATGTACTGATCCTAGATTAGTTTTCAAATTCATTATGTGTGACCAAATAAATATAATTTATAATATAGTATTTTCAAACTTTTCTGAGCATTATTTACCATTCTACAGCCCTCCAAACCTTAAGTATTCCGTTTTGCCCCGGGATCGCCTATATTAATAATTCATTAGTGTTGACTAAATTAAGACATTTAAAAATGGGTATCAAGAAAAAAATTATACTCTATGATAATGAATACCTGTGTTTACTTACAAAAATTGCGAACATAAAATACAAAATTTTTCAACGCTCATTGAATTCATGAAAAAGTCATCAAAAATTAAAAAATATTTCATTTGGAGTTTACACTATTAAAATAGATTACCTTCCCTTCTCCAGAACTGTAATTTATTTACCTCCTTTTCTTCTCTTGTACTTCAAGTGCATTGCCTTCATAAATAGCAGAGGATTCGTTTCCATCAACATCTCCCATTCGTCTGATCCAAAAACCTGTTCCTCGTGCTCCAGTATGAAATCTTCAACCGACTTCTTGAGCTCGGTGTCACTGTGAGTGTCTGCCAGAAGAAGAAGCTCGCCAGCATTTGTTGGGGTGAGGTTTTCTACCAGAAAGGAAGAACAAACCTCTTTCAGTTTGCCGACCTCATACTTATCAGCGGCGTAGTACAGCTGAGAGGCGATTTCCCACTGGAGGGTTTCGACGGCGTCCGAGTACAAGAAGAGCAACAGCTGCTGCGCGACATCATCTCCCATGTCGTCGACCTGAATGCAGTCGGTGTTTCTCTCTTTCATTTCGTTGGTCAGCATCGCTTTGAAGACAGGGGATCTGGCACAGAGCACAATCTTGTGAGCTGGAAATGATTTCGTTTTCGTTTTCAGTTCCACATCGGTAAGGAACTGGTTCAAGTAAAGGGATTTCATGTCTTCCAGTGCACTGGGATGAGCTGACTGCTTTTCTGCTGATTTGTAGGCGTTCCAGCTAAGACCCACGCCCGCCGCAAGTTTTTCATGCCGAGTTTCTTCAGTTGTCTGAAATTCCAGTCCAGCGGAAAACGCGCATTCGCATAGCAAAGACAATTTATCATCGGGCAGATACTCACTTTTCCTGTTCAGAATGTCCTGTCTTTTGAGAGACAAAGGCAGCCTCTGGATATCTTTTCTTGGAACATCAAACCAATTGCCATTCCCGCCGCATTCAATTATATTTCCAGACCCGTCAAGCAGAGAAATTTTTCGTTTACAGAGGACGTGATTGCTATCATGCGGCATGATTTCGACTATGATCTTTCCTTCACAACATGAATCATCAGTGAAATACAGACTGCTGGAAACAAAACTTTCCTTCTTTGAATGAGATCGGATCTTGATAGTGTTCTTTCGATTCGGTTCCAGTGTGCTGAATTTTTCTATTAAGTGTACAAAAGAAATGTTTTCAATTCCGATGCGCGTTCGAGCACAAATGGGTGAAACTTTGCGAACGTTCCCTTCACCATTCCAGATCTTACAGCGCACAGTCAGAATATCGTGGGACAAATAATCGTCCTTTCTTTGCAAAAGTATCTCATCCGTTTTTAAGAACTTGGGACATCCACGTCCGGCCCCCCCTTTTGAACGCGTATTGTTCCACAAATGAACGAGGCGGTCCTTTCGCTGCAAGAGCTGACATTTTTAACTTAATGGTAGCGCTGTCTGGTCCCTCATCTGATTCACTCCTGTTCAGCATAAGCGAAGTGTGGCCTTTGTCTTCATCCCTCGCCCCACGCGGATACAAGTGGAGGTTCCAAGCAGTGCCCTCCAGCCCGTCGGCAGAGAAATTGGGACTGATCAGTGCTTCACCGTTCTTGTGCCAGCAGTAACTGTAATTCTCTATGAACCAGAAGAAAGTGAACTCCTTCCTTTCGCTGTTCATGATTCCGCTCTTTAGACGGAACAGAACTGGCTAACAAATGCGAAGGCCGAGCACGACTGAACGGAAACTGTCTACCTGGTATCTTTCATTTAACTGATTAAGATAGCCAGGAGAGAAAATGTTCGCAACGGGCAAACAGTTTATCTCTGCGATAGCACAAAAATAATGAAATCTTTGTGATTGGCATAAGATAAATTTCTTCAACGACGATTAGAATTTTCATGTAGTGTATTTGTTGCGCAATTCTTTAAGTCGCCGGCTTGCACTTTTATCGAAAGAATTTAGTCCTAACCCAGATAGCAATTTTAGTTTGCAGCAAGCTTGCCACAAATTTGTCATGACAAGAGTGCAAGTTTGCCACAAATTTGTCATGACAAGAGTGCAAGCTTGCAGTAAGCTTGCAGCAAGTTAACGAAAGCTCCGAAGTCACCATGAAACGAACTTGCAGCAAACTTGCCGTGCACACTTATTGCAAATTAAAGCAAAAAGAGAGTACGAAACACAACCGGGGATAGAACTCGCGACCTCCCGGTTCCGAAGCGGAGACGCAAACCACTGAGCCAGTCGAACTCTGAGAGGAGAAGATAGATTTCGCTAATACATCGTTCTATTCGATTCGTATACGATTTATTTTTAACTATTTTCTGGATTTCATTAATTTTTTGAGTTGAGAATATGATTTGAAGTCAAAGAGAGAGCGATTTTTGCTAATAACTACGTTTTGCTAGTAAAATAAATTATGAAATTAGAGTTCAAAAGTAATTACTTTAAAATGGGACAAAACCCAGATAGCAATTTTAGTTTGCAGCAAGCTTGCCACAAATTTGTCATGACAAGAGTGCAAGTTTGCCACAAATTTGTCATGACAAGTGTGCAAGCTTACAGTAAGCTTGCAGCAAGTTAACGAAAGCTCCGAAGTCACCATGAAACGAACTTGCAGCAAGTTTGCCGTGTCAAACTCATTGCAAATTATAGCAAAAACAGAACACGAACACAACCCAGGATAGAACTCGCGACCTCCCGGTTCCGA
>BGPR01011418.1:0-48661 GCA_013235015.1 Araneus ventricosus
AGGATGACTCCTTAGCCGGAAGCCTACTGTCCAAGTTTCCACTCCGCACCACTGGGAGAAAACTTGACAATTATGCTCATATTTAAAGTGCACCTGGCAAATATTCACAGAAGATCATTGGCATATTTGGGCTTCGAACCTGGAATGATCTGATCCCGAAGCATAGACCTTACCAATAAGTCACTGCGGTCCTCTGAAGGGTATTATAGTAGACCTACAAGCAAACTGTGAATGTATTGTGTTATCATAACTGAAAAATAACAATAGATAGTTAGTAAACTTGTTTCATTAAGTAAAAGCGCATTGAAAATTCACATGCCAGTCAATGCGATGACAAAAGGATGCGCCATTCGAAAAGAAACCATTTACCTACCTCCGCATTGAAAATATGCATAGAAATATAGCAAAAACGCTTGATTATGCTCCATTACATTATTACATCTAGATAATATGCTTTTACTCCAATAAGCCCACTAGCATGGTCGCATTTGTAATGATCTTTTGACACAGGTTGTGCTATGTTACAGTTACGGGATTATTTTCTTTGTCATACGAATAAATTACACTAATTTGATATTACTAACACTTCTATATAAATCCACACGTCTTGCTTTTCTGAAGGTGTTAGTTTAATACAATAACGAATAGCCGAATATTGCTCTATAGGGATAATTTTCCGCCGTTTTGTGATAGCCAGGTTGGATTATGGTGAGCGTTTCATGCACTTTCAAGCGCGATCAAAGCAAACTGACTGATTCATCGTCAGTGTAAACTATCAGATTAAGTAAGAGGAATGTTAATACGAAGTTAGATATTTGGCCAGGTTTTTAATCTTCAATACTTTTTACTAAGCTTATGGTACATACCCACTGACGCACTCTATGAGCCGTACCTGTCCGCAAAGGTTTAAAAACCTTCAAAGAACTGTCGAGACATTTGTTTTGGAACAAAGAAAAATGCTGCAAGATTACTCGTTTATTGAGCTCAAATGGCTAATTATCCAGATGAATGATACCAATAAAATTTAAGAAACTCCTTACAAGAACAATTAGGTGTGTTCCTGCCACAAAAAAGATGTTTAATCTCTTTTATTAGCGTTAAAGGCACATATCTGATTCTTTTCTATTCCGAAAGAGACATTATTTTCTCGTTGTTTATGTCACACATTTAATTAAGTTAACTTGTTTCATGTTTATGAAGAAGGAATTTTTTAATGATTTTCAGTCATTTTTTAATGTTCTAGAGTTTTAAAATTTGCATATTTGTGCGTTCTTGATTGCCATGAATTATTGTTATATTTTTCAAGTTAAATTATATTCTAACTCTTACTTGCTACTTATTGTGTATACTATTGTTTCCTTTTCTTTTTTAAGCCTCGTTTCAGGTAGCTGCAAATTCCCCAGGGAAATGGATGCACTTATTTGGAGTGGATGCGTAGCCATCGAATTTATCCAACATGTCAGTCACTTATAAAAAGACGAAATGTACGAAGGCCGTTTCTTTTCAACCTCCGATATCGAGCTGCTAAACACGCAGACAGATGGTACGAAGTGGAGATTCGCGGTAGATGACTGCGCAAGTCTCTAACTATAACCTCAACTACTGGCGGCACCAGCTTGCCAGTTAGAGTTGAGCTGAAGGCACGTAAATAATGACTGAAAGAATTGTTGCTTCCGCAAGTGCGATTTGCGTATTGTTATTTGTTTTTTCCAAGCAGCGTTTGTTGTCAACGTCAATGCAGATGTTTCTTGTTAGTCCTTACGATGACTGTGAAGAACAATTCTGATACCTCTTTAATGACAATGCACGCCCTCACATTGCTGCTATAATCCAGCAGTTTAAATGGGACGTTTCTTACCGCCAGGCTTATAGCTCCGACTTAGAGACCAGTGATTTTCATCTCTTCCCTGAATCCGAGAACTGGCTAGGAGGCCAAAACTTCCAGAAAAATGCGGAAACTGAAAGCAACGTTAAGGCTCATCTCAGATCACTGGTGTCGACGTTCTTCGAAGAGGGAATAGGAAAACTTTCCCACCGATATAACAAATGCCTGAAACTTCACAGCGATTAGGTCGGAAAGTAACCATCTTTGAACATAACTTTTGGTAATAAATTTATTTTGTTCTCTACTGTTCTCCTTTTTATGATTCTTTGGAGGTTGAAAAATAAAAACGCCATGGCATTTTAACATTTAAGAATTATAGCTAATTCAGCCAGATAATCGATTTAATTATATTGGCTTCCAATGGCAGCGCGAGTTATTTCTTTACGTTAGCCATTAAGGTAACCCTTTCAGACCTGGTGTCCGGTGTACCGGACATCAACTTTCAACAGCTCCTATTAATTCAATAATTGCCGAAACTGCATGTTGTTTTTTAATTTGATTCTCGATTTTCTTAGAAATATAATCGTTGCAAAAATAACTCGGTGGTGAAATCTTTTCAAGTTCTCATCTTTTTGTATCTTTTTTCACAATTTAAAAGGCTTCTACAATATTTTATTATCCTTTGACAACCATTTAAAGTGATGTCTGGATGCCGGACATGGGGTAACTTTTTTTAATTTTTCATCTACAGGCTTAAAATTTTATTTAAGCATTAACCTTTGCAGTAGTACACAGTAAGCCAAAGAAAAAATTCTAACTCCACTATTTCTTAATTCCGACTGAAGGGGTTAATATTCTCACGATCCGCTCAAGCACGTGCAAAAATTTTGAAACATCTTTATGTTCTTGATTTTTTATATATATAATTTTGTAAATAATTATTAATGTGTTTGTTTTGTGAATTACGACATGTTGCTTTAGCTTTTGTAATTTTAAATAAAATAATTAGAATTTTGGTAGCATTCCGCAATGTTTGTTCCCGTAACATTTGTCGTTTTATTGAATCATTTAATAACATATGTTGGTTAACATAAGACTCACTATAAATAATTAAAAATAACTGCGAAGAATTACTTTCACCATCTTTGGAAATGCAATTTAAGAGCACAAAGCAATGAGTTTTCTATACTTCTAATAAATTATGCCTTATTCTATTATTTTCTATAAACTTTTAGACTCCAAATGAAGAAAACGTTTTTACTGAAATCCTCTTTTGAAGTAACAATTTGCTTCAGTAGTCAATGGAAGAGAAGCAAAATGTGTGTTTCTTTAATTAAAAAAACAAAACAACAGAGAGTTACATTCGTGAGAGACTGAGAAAGAAGTTTCTGTCTCAATTCATTCTTAAAATTCCAATCTTTCTCCATATTTCTTAAAAACTTTCAAAAATTTTACTTCCTCCAAAAAAAGAAATGTAAAAAGTTTCAGTGTTAAGGAAATTCGGGTATGATTTATTGACAAAATCTTTTGGGTTTGAATAGAATCCCAGACAGATAAGGAAGCAAAATGTCCTTGTGACACATTTATGAGACTGAAGAAAGTGTCGTAACTCATCATCGGGTTGGATTGCTAATCGTTTGAAACAAAGTTCTCTTTTGTCTGGGAGATGCTGTTTCTGCTCCAGATTCGAAAAAATGTAAGACTTTCTACGATTTCGAGTGAATGTCGAAATATATTATTGGAGATCTTGTTACATTTTACTGCGACTCATATTTATAATTCAAGTTACGGATGTGAGAAAAAAATAAGCTCTGCTCATAATTAAATAACTATTCACTAAATACAGTTTTATAGGTTTAAAGAATATTTTTTTGTATTTTAAAGTTTCAATTTATTATATGCACTATAACATATTCCTTTACTTCAGATTATGGGAAGTGAATTTCATACAATACCAAGGCCCAAAGAAAGGGCATTTGCAACAATTTATTTTCTGACAACGCAAAAATTTTTGCAGTTGTTCACAATGATATATAAAAAAAATTTATTTATTTAGGCATCAGAATGAAGCAGTTAGTAACTACTTCTGAGTGAAATGATTGCCATTTTATTTCTTATAGATCCTGCAATTTCAGAAGACTTTAGGAATCGGGAGTAAAATACATGAAACATCGCTTATAAACATCTGTAAGTGGTCCTTACTTAATGTTTGAAAATATTTGACAATTGCCCCGTCAATTTTGAATTACCGTCCATTTAAACCATTATCAATAGTTTCAACTGACCCCGGCGCATTTTTTCGATCAACAATTAATGCTATCTCTCAACCAGAAATGAATAGCTACAGAAAAAAAACCCAACTGAAGAGATTGGACGTGGAATCACAATATCAGAAAGAATGTGAAAAATTAAAGTGCAAAAGTAGTACAATATGTACGAACGTATGAAATTTAAATCTGATGAAGTGCTTTCAGATCTTATTATAGTAGACATTTTGATGAGAAATGTTTGAGGTGGAAGTTATTTTGATATACAGAAGACAAAGCTATGGCAAATGTTTCACAGATTAGAATTTATTGGAATGATTTAAAAAAAACCGTAGCGTAATGATTTTTAGTCAACAGTAATCGTTGAGGGATAAAGTACTTTGAAACCTTTTGAACATGATATTTACTGTCTTTCAAAATGAAAAGCGTTTCAGTCAGAAAATAATAAGTTTTAATTGGCATCCCCAAAATCAAGCCTTTGTCATTTCTTTTCAATAAACTTTGAGTGTTCCTCAGTATTTCTTGTTGGAATCTTCAGTGGAATAAGATAAAAGCTGTTTCTTCTATTTTTAGCTTTAAGAATTACAGGTAAGCTTTTATAAAGAAGAAATGAAAGCTTTCTCCTCAAATGATTCTTGAAAAATCCAATGTTTCTGTTTTCAAACTCTTCCGAAACTTTTCGTCTCTCCAAAACAACAATGGTAGAGAGTTACATTTTTCAGAACAGAAGTCTAATTTATTGGCAAAACACTTTTGAGTTTGTTTAGGAGGCGAAATGACCCTGTGCAACATTTATGAGATAGAAGAAATGGATGAAACTTCACAGTGGACTTGATTGTCTACATTGTGAAGCGAATTTATCTTTTTGTTTATGAAGTACTGTGATTTTCTCCAATTTTCGAAAAGTTTTAAGACTTTGTGTATCGTTTACGGAAATTAGGAAAAAATTAACTGTGATATCTTCTTTTATTATTGATATTCAAGCCACAAATGAAATTAAAATGGTGAATGCTGATAGTTGTACAAGCGAATACACCTTCATTAGATTGGAGAAGTCGAATTTATTATATTTTCATATTTTAAAATTTCTATTTGTTTTCCGAATTAAGATAGTATTGTGATGCATATATTAGTGAGTTTCGAAAAAATATTCTGTATTTTTTTCCAAACAAGAACATTTTTTCCACAGAAAAGCTTATTGTACTTCTCTCTCTAATATTTTTAAATTCAATTTTATTTCTAAATATATTTCGTTTATTGGAAGTGTTTTATTTTCAAATTTTTATGCAATTAATTTTTACTTATTCTTTCTGAAATGTTAATTTAATTTTCATATATAAGTAAATTCATATTAATACGTTGAAAGTGATACAGAATTTTAAAGCGTCTTGATAGAGGGTGAATCATCCAGCCCGGCTCAGTTCAATTGTTTATAGCGCAGCACTAGAGAATTTAAGGATAGAGTATGCACTAAATCATAAGGAGCCAAAAGATATATTGTGAAAACAATAGTAAATATCAGATATGCCGTGAATTCTTGTATCCCAGTCGAATTGTACTTTAGCATGAAAAAAATACATAAAAGAATTTTATTGCTTTAAGTTGTTGGGTTGGCCACACAAAACACGGCATTATATTTTGTACCACGAGATCAGATCGGATAAGGGAGAGGGAAATTCGAACCATCGTTTTTCTGCGTATAAATAAAAGGCCATTAAACTGAGAACAAAAGTTTTAATTAAAACGTTATAGGTAGTAAAAAGATCTATAAGATGAGTTGTCAAAGATTAAGATAGCTTAATTAAGGCAGGTGTAAATAAAATAAACGTAAATTTTGGAAAAGTGTTTTTAATTTTTTACAATCAGAGTGAAATTTTTGAAATTTCACGTAAGTACGCATTATATAGTAGGGTATATATGGTTAAAATTTCAGAACGATATATGCCTTATTTTTTGAAAAATTCAACTTTTTTGAAGAAAAGAACTTTGTCGGAAGATACCTGTAAGTACTTTTTTATCTGCCTGAGTTCACGGAGAGAAAAAAGAAAAAATCCTTCTCCAAAAGTGTTGTTCTACAATATAAAATGGCTTTGTAATAGTCGATTTTCAGTAAAAAGTTCTGAAAACTAAGTTTGAAGTTAACATTTTGTCTCATTTATTATGCCTAAACGAATTGTCCCCATCGCAAGAAAATTGTCCTTTTGGGGAAAATGCGTTGAGACAAAATAAACGAAACAACATGATAACTTCCAACTTAATTTTCTTCACTGTTTTCTGAAAATTGACTATAACAAAGCCATTTGAAACTTTAAAACACTTTTAAGGTAAGAGTTGTTTCGCTCCGATAATCGTTCTGAAATTTTAACCATATATGCCCCACTATATAATGCGTACTTACGTGAAATTTCAAAAATTTCTCTCTAAAAAAATTAAAAATACATTTCCAAAATTTACTTGTTTTTTATATTTACTCCTGCCTTAATTAAGCTATTTTAATGATTGACAACTCATTTTAGAGATCTTTTTCACTACCTATACAGTTTTAATTAAAACTTTTCTTCTCAGATTAATATTTTTTTTATTTAAACGCAAAAAACCGATCGTTCTAATTTCCCTCATCTTCCCCCTCTTATCAGGTCCAATTTCGGGAATAAAATTTAATGCCATGACCCAACAGCTTAAAGCAATAAAATTGCTGTTATGTATTTTTCCATATTTTGATACTTTTCATGACAATTCGACTGGACTATTGAACGTGGTTTTTTAAACGTCCTATTGTATCAATTTTTGCATATTATAAGTAGAAAATCGCAGTGGTCTGATGTCAGAGTAGTTTCCCAGACCAAATTGCCCAGGCCGTGACTTACTTCCACAAAACATCTGATGCATGCTTGGAGCCGGAGAAAGCTAAATGTAATGGAATCTATAGTACTATAGTTAGTGTAGTTTTGAAGTGTGAAGAGAAAACAACAGCACTGGAGTCTTCTGAGTCATCTGGCCATTAAATTTACATATCTCTCCCAAAATAGTCCTCGTGTAGCTTAAAAATAGGACGTTATTCTAAATTCTTATAAGAATTTTTCTCGCAGAAGTAAACAAATATTTAATAAAGAAAAAATATTCAGTAATCTTTTGAGAAGATTCAAAACACTTATATCAATAGCATATTATCCTGTTCAATGGATAACATGTCTTATTTAATCTACTGATGGATTATGTCATTATCTTATACTACGAGGGTCTTTTTTCTTACAATATCCGATTGAACCTCAAAACAAACAGACAGGCGGTAGGATGTTGGGATGCGCGTTGGTCGATTGCGCATGTATAACATATGCTACTGCCGACGTCAGCTTGCGATTTTCAGCTGAGCTGTCGACATGTAAACATGGCTAGTAGAATTGATGCTCCAGTCAAGTGCGAGTTTCGTAGTGTTATTCATTTTCTTCAAGCAGAAGGAAATAGTGCAGCAGAAAGTCATCGAAGAATGAGCCTTGTGAAAGGGGAAAACTTTGTGAGTGATGGTGCTGTACGTGGATGCTGCAGAAGATTTAAAGACGGGCGAACCAGCGTCCATGATGAAGAAGGACAAGGACTGTCGCAACAGAAAAAAGATCTTGTTTAACAAATTCCCGACATCTTCTGGGGCAATTTAAATGAGACGTGTATGATCAACCGGCGTATAGCCCCAACTTATTTTCATCTTTTTCTTGAGTGGAAGAACTGGCCTTAGGCGGTCAAATCTTCCAGAAAAATGAGGAGCTCCAAAACAACGTTAAGGCCCATCTCACATCACTGGTGACAACGTTCTTTGAAGAGATGATCAGAATGATCAGAAACCAAGTCTACCTATATGACAAATGCCTAAATCTTCATGGCGATTATGTCGAAAAGTAACCATGTTTGTAAGGGAAGTGTGGGTAAGAGTACGCAGGGATTTTATCCCCTGTTGGCAATAGTGCAAGCAGAAGCGCGTGTGATCATATCAACACGTGTGTTTCCAGCTCTCTCAAGAGACCGCCATTATTATTTTCATCCTCGCTGTCTTTTATTTAACAGGCAAGCTATGATTTCGTTATGTTGGCATGCAATTTTTCTGAGAAGAAATTATTTTTGTAGATAAAGGACTAATGCTTGCTTTCAAAGTAAATGTCATTATGAAGTTTGTTCTCTTCCGAATAACGTGGTCACGTTAGAATTTAACTTTAATGAATGCTACGGCCATCTATGGGCGATTTAGAGAAGCAACACATCGGTGGCTAAAAGTACGCACAGACCAGATATGCGTATCCGCTCTGTAATTTGAAGCAGCCATTCAAACAAAACTTTACATTTTATTTTATCATTATTATTATTATTATTATTATTATTATAAAAAATGAGATTCGTATAATAATCTGAACAGCTTTTGTCTGCAGAAAACATTTCCTGCCCATAGAAAATTCAATATGGATGAGACTGGTATCTCAACAGCCCCCTTTAGAACACCGAAGGTGATAACACCAAAAGGCAAAAAACTGTTTGCAAAATTTCTAGTGCAGAAAGAGGTCAAACAGTCACTGCTGTATGTTGCATGAGTGCTACAGGAGTTTTCGTCCCGCCTGCATTGAATCTTCCTAGAAAGAGTAGGAATTTTCTTTTGTACAAAGATGCACCCAATGGAACTTTGCCCTTGATCAGCGACACTGGTTGTATGAATTCCCATTTGTTCATTGACTGGCTGAAACATTTTGTCAAGCATGCTAAACCGTCTGCAGAAGACCTTGTTCAGTTAATAGCAGATAATCATACATCCCACTGCTCAACACCTGCAGTTTTGATTCGTCGAGAGAATCATATAACGTTTCTTACTCTTCGACCACATGCGAGTCATGTGCTACAGCCGTT
Source organism: Araneus ventricosus (assembly GCA_013235015.1). NCBI lineage: Eukaryota > Metazoa > Arthropoda > Arachnida > Araneae > Araneidae > Araneus > Araneus ventricosus. The sequence continues at coordinate 8,980 of BGPR01011418.1, forward strand.
GAATAAATGTTTCTTTGCCCCTTTGAAAGCTTTATACTCATCTGAAGCTAAAAAATGGCTCGTACAAAATCCAGGAAACGTAATAACATTGTACGAAGTTTCTGGGATTTTTCAAAAAGCTTATAGCGCCACAGCCGGGGTTCAACTAGCAGGAAAAGCTTTCCGAGTTACAGGTATTGAGCCTACAACCCTGACATTATAAGTGAGGATTGCTATTCTCCTTCACTAGTAACTTTAACTGGATAACGATTGCACAATTGCAGTTGCACCTGAAGAGAATGAAGTCTCACCTTCCACTTCTCAGATAGATGCCAGTATCCAGTGAATCGTGTCACTTCCTCAACATGAACAACAAAAAGCTATTAGGAAGAGAAATCTCAAAAATCTGAGATCATGACTTCGTCTCTATTGAAAAATTTGTTAGAGGAAAATGAAAAGGAAAAAGTAGAATTAGAAGAAGCAAAGGCCAATCCATCTTTTAAGAAAAATTAAAATGGGGACAAAACTAAAAAAGGAAAAGACATGAAAGCAAAGAAAAAAACTCATTCTGAATTCTATCGATTCAACAAGTTCGGCAAATAATGAGGGGACAATATGCCCAGGCTGCGAACAAACATATGATGAAGATTGGATCCAGTGTGGATTATGTAAAGAGTGGTGGCATGAGAAATGTTCCAGTTACGAAGGCAGTGGAGCATTTGCATGCGACTACTGCTAAATTTTCAGGGTGCGTACTCTTGGCCTCACGTCCTCCGTACTCCTTCCCGCCACATGGGGTAATGCCGCATTTGGCATTTCTTTTCCATGCGTTTCGTAATATATATTTTTTAAAGCTAAAATTTTCATTTTTTGTACCCTTCTTTCTTAGTTAATAAACTATGATTCAGTATATTTTCGAGGCTCTAACTTTTCAATTCTCATTTTTATCACGAAACATCCACTAGGTGCGTACTCTTACCCCCTTTCCCTTACACGAATTTTGGTAATAAATCCATTTTGTCTTCTACTGTAGTTTTTTTAAGGTCCATAGGTGGTTGAAAAAAACACATCCCCGTATATCTGACTGTATCTTTCCCTTTGAATGATCACTAATCAATTAAAAACGGAACAAAGAGCAAAAAGCGTGAGATTAAACTTGAGTGGTAAAAGAGATATTTTAACGCATTTTTATTTAGTAATATGGGTTATGTCGATTTCAGCAAAACATATTCCACCATTTTAAAAATATTTAACGAATTGAGAATTCGGATTGACTACGATAGGGCAAATGGCTTCAATTTTCCTTCTTAATTGTTTTTTTTTGTAAATGCCTGATATTTAAATTCTCTCTGTTCCTTCTCTAAGCATTTTTTCCCTTAGTGGAAGTCACAGTCTTGTTTTAGTGGAACTGTCACTTATTGATCCACTTTTATTTCTTTATCAAGTAAAGCATCTAAATACTGAAATTTAACACCTAAATGGTTTTTGAAATTTCTCTTAAAAATGCTTAGCATTAGAAGTGTTTGAACTCATTTAATCAGGCTAGAGAAAGATTTGAATCCTTTTTTCTTCAGATAGAAGACACTCGAACAAAAATTCGTAATTTCCCAGGAAAACACTAGAAAACCAATCTATAAAATTCTAGGAAATATTATTCTGCAAACTGCATTCACACAAGTTCATCTTTCAAATATTTTAATGAGAAAGATTTGAATCTTTTTATCTTCAGATAAAAGAAGACACTCGAACAAAAATTAAATTCGTCATTTCCCAGGGAAACACAAGAAAATCATTCTGTAAAATTCTAAAAAATATTATTCTGCAAATTGCATTCCCACAAGTTTATCTTTCAAATATTTTACTGCCTAATATTATTTTTATTATACCTCTTTTCCTATTAGTTATAAATGGATCAAAGCGAGATTCAATTTATCATAGAATGGTCGATCCAATATATTGTTTATTATTTCTACCCTTATACCCTGCATGATTTTTCAAATTTGAGACTAAAAGCGTTAATACTCTCTTTAAATATTCAATTTAAAAATTTATATATTTATAGACGCTCTTCAAAATATTTACCTCTAAAATATGATTTCCATATTCTGTAGATTTCTTTCCTTTGCCGTGAAAGTTTCATTAACTTTCTTCATGGTATTATTTCTCATATTATAGTTACGATTGTTAAAATGAATTAGAAGAGGTAATTACAATTCCTTGGCATAAAACAATGGAATATAATTAAGTCGTAAATATAGGCATGAAAAATGTATCTTTTTATGAATTACACGCACACACACACAATGCAGAGCACTTTAAGTGTACTTGAACTAATAGTCCAGCGAACGAAAGCACAAAATTGATGATTCGAAAAAAATGGTGTAGTTTTAAAATTTTGCACAGTTGTTGGGGGTAGTGTCCTAAACGACATTCTAAAAGGCCCCACCTGTAGGGGTTGCGCGGAGGGTACTGGGGTGTTTAAAGGGGGGTTCCGCTATTCTTAAATATCTTGAAAACTATGGGTTCTAACGAAAAACACTTAATAACGAAATTAAACTAAATTTCATTTCCTACAAAAAAAGCCTACATTTTTTGTAGCATCAACGATTTAAAAGATACAGGGGGATTTATAAATGAATATTTCTAAAATCCTTTATTTTAATGGTAAAATGATTTAATATTGCTGAATCAACAACCCTCAGAAAAACCTCATGCCAGTATAATAATTATACAATGGTAATATCGCATGCGTCGGAGAGGGGGTGACAAATCCATTTGATAAACAGTTGGGCTCCCTTTCTATCCTCACATCCGTTCCCCTTCACAAGTTTCCTTCTACTCGTAGTTAGTCAAAGAATTGTAAATTTAGAAAAAGGTGTAGTTTTGAAATTTGGGACAGTTGTTGGGGAGAGTGCCCTAAAGGACATACTAAAAGTCCTGGCCGGTGGGGTGAGCGGGGTGAAAGGGGGTTCAGAAGGGAGATTTTTTCAGTTTTTCTTAAATATCTCGAAAACTAAGAATTTTAGCGAAAAAAACTTAAGAGTAAATTTTAACTGCTTTAAATTTGCTACAAAAATCGTCCTATATATTTTTCGTAGGATTAATAGTTTAGAATATATAGTACAATGAATAAGTCATAATTACAATAAGTTATAGAAATATTAGCTTTATTTTTAAGAAATCAAGTTTTGTTTTCAAAATGGTGGCTATCTATTACAATATATCATAATAACCGCTATCTATTACAATATATCATAATAACCGCTTGATTTTAAAAGGGGACCTCGCTTTCTGGATGAAAATTACATTTTTATTTTTGCTTTTAATTTGATGATGGTGAATACATCACTGTTCTAGAAAAGGGACTCCTGGCATTCACAGCCACGTTGTGGTAAAGCATCAAAGTTTCCATGTGATGTTCGAAGGAGTCTTCTTCGCAGACTTGAACATCAATATAGCAGTTCTCTGATAGTTTTGAGAAGTCTCTTTTTAAAATAAAGCAATTCATATATATATATATATATATACATACCTACATATAAATATACATAACCTTTTTTACATTTATTCGTAATCAAATTTCATCATATTTTTCTGCTATTTCATTAAATTTGAACTCCTCTTCTTCTAGAGGGTCAGCATTAGTATAGGTACCATGGCAGGTGCTACAAACAGAAATTCATTGCTAAACGAATCCTGCTCCGCCGCTCACTTGGTTGGGGGAATTGAGGAGAGATCAGCTTTGATTTTGGTTGATGATTTGAGAAATGATGCATACCTATGGTTATTCAAATTATGTCCATTAGCAGGGACTTCGGACTAGGAACATCTTCTCACAGGCTTGTGAGATAGCATCGAGTTGATGAGGGGTTATAAAAAATGTCAGCAATGTTTTTCATCTGGTTTAGTTTATTTTTGACCAATCTAACTATAGTGAGTTGCTTTTTCTATAAATAGCTGATGTTATGTCTCAGCCACTGAATGCATGGAGAAGGAGGGTGGTTTGGAGAAAAGGAAGTTCTTTTTGGAAATTAATTTATCTTAAATATTTTCCCTTGTCTGGCTTCATAAAATAAATGTTACCTTCTGGTGAGGCCAAATCAATCAGTAACACGACTAGGTCTACGTTTTGCCCTCTTATTGCAACAATGGGATTTTTGAGAAGTTGCTTTCTGTAACCCGCATTTCACAATTATTACATTTCCTGTAGCGACTCTTATTTCAGTTTCTTTAGCAGCCATTTTCTGTGTTAGTAATTCAATATTCCTGATTCTATTCCTTCCATTAACAAGAACTGTTGCTGATGAACTATGATAGACTGGTTGAGAGCTTCTAAGTTAAACTCAGCACAGATATGTAGATTTAGTTTATACTATCTTACACCCATTGGTAGCGTTGACAGAACCAAAAGACTGAGTAGAAGGGATCTCTTAGAGATGAGCGGACTTGACGGGAGGCAGGGAGCACAACCGCTCTTTAACCTTTCAGCGGGCGTGCTAAAAAATTTTACACGAGCGTGCGCGTGTCGTACTTTATATGACACAGAACAGAACGCCGTCCCTTACCCCCGTACCCGTGACCAGATCGGTCACTGAACGGTTTGATGGGCAAGACACGGGAGGGAATTTTAATTACGAAAAGAAAAACAAGATAAACAAAAAGACGGAAATATATACACTATGTACAGCACAGGCATTTTCACGTTTACACTATTAGTTCGTAATAGTCTTCTTTTCTTTGGATGTTGAAATACCTTTCTTTTATTTGGAGGTGGAATGTCCGGTGATTGAGCTACTTAGTTCAGCTCGCTGGGATGTTGAAGGCTAGGGAGCCCGGAAAAGATCTCTGTTTTCGCTAATGAATTTGATGATCCCACGAATTTTCTGCCTGGAGACGAGGTTATTGGCGACCCTTTTCAGCCATTCTTGATCGAAGTTTGGCGATGGCTTCCTCATATGCCAAGACACTGTATAGATACACTCCGTGGCATAGTGAAGTGCCGTGCCAATTCCACCACAACTGCAATAATCGCTGTCAGAGAGGTGAAATCTTTTGAGGTAGGCAGGGAAAGGTCCATGTTGAGAGAAGAAGATAACATCCTCTCTAATCCAGTTAGTGGGACGGAGACTAACCGAGGGCATGATGTTATAGATTTTCCTGCCTGTATCGCCATTCTTCCATGAGGTTTGCCACTCCTCAAGCATCCTCTTCCGGAGGAAGCCTTTTATGTGCGGTTTAGGAAGCTTAGTATGTGAATAGGGTTGCCCATGTTGTGTTGCGTCTTTTGCCAGTTGGTCTGCTCTCTCATTGCCTATATTGCCTGCATGCGCTTTAACCCAAGAGACTTTTATTCTTGGATTTGAAAGGAGGATTTTGAAACTTTTTCTTGCAGTTTCGTTTGTGCTCTTTGAATTGAGGATGCCATGATACTTGCTCTATTGTCTACGTGTATGTTAGAGGTATTGTGGTTTGGAAGATGAGATGCGTATATTACTGCTTCGTGAAGTGCAGTTAGTTCAGCTTGTTGTCGTTGAGTTTAGCAGACCACTGGTAGGCCCAGATGTCATTGGTCAAGACGCAGAAGGCAGCTCCAACTCCGTGTTCGGTTTTCGAGCCATCTGTGAAAATATTCATAATGTCTTTTCGGGCTATATATGCTTCTCCGTCTTCAAAAGAGATTTGGTTCGGTTTGAGATGTTCTGAAGGATGAGTGGACCAGCCTGTTGCCTTCATCTCCAGATCATGCGGTTGGGTACTTTATATGACACAATAAGTTTCTTAATTTTTACACATGCAGTTTTAAGTTACTTTTTTATAGTAACAAGAGAAATACAAGAAAATAAAATCTTTTCATCAAGAGTGAAAATTAATCTTTATATTATTTTCAAAATCTAAAATTATACTTAAATCTGAGAAAACAATGAGATTTAATACTGTTATTTCTGAAAAAGGTATTAAGCAATATATAATAAAGAATAGTATAATACCAACTAAGATTGCACAGCAAAGACGTTCTTCTTAGTTTCTTTTCATTTTCCTTGCATTCGAAACATTGAACTTTTGCCAGAGTGACACTTAAAAGTTTACTATATATTGCACCTACTGTATTTCATGGATTTTGATGATCGTTTTATTTCTTTCAAACACAAAACATAAGTTTTTCTTCTCATTGTTGGTTGCTGTTCACTTTCTTTTTCAGGTTGTGATGTATAATTTATATTTAGAACCATGGTTATGTCATATGGCGATGATCAGATTTTTTCGGCTCGAGTATTAAGGTGTTGTCATAAGACTGAGGATTTCAAAATTCTTCGGCTTGGTGGATTATTGTCAAGGTTATTACATACTAAATGTTTCTGACAACGTAAAATGAAATATTAAATCACTGCTATGCACACTGGATGCATAATTATCAAACTGAAACATTAAGACGTGAAAATTTTTTTTCAAATTACACGAGCGGACACGTTTCGTAATTTTTACGACAGAAGAATAAAACAGTATGAAATCACCTTGAAACTCGGGCAAACCCATTTAATCCTGCAGAGAAGGGTAGCATAAAGGAATGACCTTCAGACAGTTTTCACTCCGAATGTGAGAACAGGGTATGGAAAATCACTTTTGTCGTAAAATTTGCGCAGGCGCGAGCGCTGGAAGGTTAAATAGGTTTGTCGCCCTCCCCGACGCCATTACACTACCACTACTCCCGACACATACGCTACTACCCTTATTTAATTTTTATATAGTATGAGGTTCTTCTGAGGGTTGTTGCTTCAGCACTTCTAATTGATTTTACCATTGCAATAGGGAATTTTAGAAATATTCACTTTTAAATCCTCCTTTATCTTCTAAACTATTGATGCTACAAAACATTCAGGACTATTTTTGTAGGAAATTTAATGTAGTTTGATTTTAAATAAGAGTTGTTTGCTAAAACCCATAGATTTCTAGATATATAGGAAAAATTGAGAAATCCTCCCTTGAACCGCCTTTACCTCCCGCGCAACCCCCAACGACGGGGAGTTTTAGTATGCCGTTTAGGGCAGTCTTCCCAACAACTGTGTAAAATTTCACAACTAAAGTTTTTTTTAATATACAATTCATTGACTGGACTACGAGTAGAAGGAAGCTTGTGAAGGGGAACGGATGTGAAGAACACGACTCTTCATTGAATAGGTTTTTTTGTCAGCCCTCCCTTTCCGGCACATACAATACTACTCTTGTATAATTAGTATAGAGGTATGAGTTTTTTCTGAGGGTTGTTGATTCAGCACTTTTAATTCCTTTTATCATTAGAATAAGGAATTTTAGAAATATTCTCTTATAAACCCCCCTGTATCTTTTAAATTGTTGATGCTACAAAAAAATGAATGACTTTTTTGTAGGAAATTTCATGTAGTTTAATTTTGTAATTAAGTGTTCTTCGCCAGAACCCATAGTTTTTGAGATATTTAAGAAAAGCTTAAAATCCCGCTCTTAAACCCTCCCTGTACACTCCGCGCACCCCCACCGGCTGGGACTTTAAGTTTGTCGTTTTGGGCACTATCTCTAACAACTGTGCAAATTTCAAAACAACACAATTTTTTTTCTGTTTTTCCTTCGTTGTCTGGTCTATAACTCTTTAATACATTTTCATTAGAAAGCCATAATTACTCCTATTTTTGGAATGAAACTAAACGAATTTTGTTACGATGATGTAAAGTTATTTCCCTGATATGATTATCTTATGGCAGGAAATAGAGTGTTACTGGAAGCCAATCGAATGAACTCCGACATTGGCGAAATTTGGCAACAAAATGAAACTTCTAGAAAATGCCGGAATTATGGCCCTATATCTACTAGATACGGAAATATGGAGAACCTTCGAGATGAGTGTATGTATATCATATCCTGTCAGAAAAGATATAAATATCGAGAGCTCATCTAGTGAATTAGTGTGAGCTTCGATCGCTGTGCAAGCTGGTAAGCTGATAACATTGATCGCTGTCACTGATATTTATTAGTTATCTGCTGTCTACTGATGTTTCTAATTTTTATAAGTGCTGATTTAATTGTATTACTTCTTTTACATATTTTTTTCTGAATTCGTGGAACAAAGAGCTGTTTTTTTTTATTAACCTGCTTATTGAACTAAAGAGCTGTCTTTTTTATTAGCCTGCTTGCTGAGCTGCACTTACGTTACCACACGAGTTTCGTAACTACATCATATTATTTATCAGTTATTATATTCAGTCATTTAACGTGACATGTTTTCCTTTTAACAATCTGTACAGGGATATCTTGCATTCAAAAACGAATTAATAAATCGCGTCAGATTAGAAAAAAAAATTATTAAAACGAATGTAGTTAATTTCAAATCAATTTTTGAAGCAGTATAATACGATTCCATGTTCTTATTTGGATAAGTTGCAAAGGAGCTAAATGGCTCTAAACACGGAGATGCAGGTGGTGTAATGTAATGTAATGTAATTGATAAGTTGCAAAGGATTATCACCAAATAATGGAACTGATCTAACCTCGATAAAAATCGAGGAAAAAAATTCTAATATGTGAAAAGATCAAACTCTGTTTTTAAATTGAATCTGATTTAACTTTTCTCAAAGTTTCAGCATTAGTTATTGAAAAAAATTCATTAAATGGAATTAGCCATACATATTCCATTTGTTTAATGGCTTTTCTTTAACGTAAATTGCTATCTCAACAAAATAGAAAGAGCATGTGAAAATAACCGAGACTATCTTATACAGGTATATCAATAAATGAAAATAGAGAAAAGCTTTAGGCCTCCATCCACCCAAACGGGGAAGGAGCGAAATGGATCTAAAGACGGGGATGCAGGTGGTGTAATGTAATGTAAATAATATTTTTCTGAAACTAAAGAATATTTCAAACTTTTTTGAGTGAAAACACTGGAAGCTAAATTTTGCTTCTGCGGACAAATCTATCAGATATTTTGTGTTGAACGTGAATTTTGACTGAGAGAAATAGCATTTTACTTTTGCAATATATGGAAGCATTCTCTTATAAGGGGTTTGACAAATATTGTTCTATAATAACTGTAATTACTACATTATAAAATTATACATATGTCTTAATTTTCAATTTTTTTCTGTATCAAAACAACAAAATAAAATCTCTAAATCCACTTGTTTGAAAAAAATAATTTACTATTTATTAAACGGAAAAAAGGCTAAAAGAAAATTGCTAGTCTGAAGTAAAATTTGAATGAAACTATTGATATTTGCTATTAATGGAAAATTTGAAAATTTGCATAAATCTCTTTTAAATAAGCAATATAAAGCATAAAATAATAAGATGGCATTTTTTTTTCTTTTACTTATAATAATATAAAACTGTTACTTAAAATAACATAATATTATAAATAAATAAATTATTCATATATTTTTTTATCGCAGATTGAATTTTATCAAATTAAGTTGAAGCATTTAAAATAGAATCAAGATAAAATGTGGTTTATACTGTAAGTTCAATAAATAATAAGATCTCTATGACCATATTAATAGCTTTGAATTTTATATTATTATAATCGAATCTTTTACTCTAGATTTTGTGACCTTCTCATGTAAAAGAGGTTCTACAGAAATATAGTTTGTGTACATTCAGTTTTTCTATTCGTTCTTGTAATTAGTCTTCGCTTTTCAGATATCGCTTAGATTTGTAGTTTAAGCTATCCGAAAAAAATAATGTTGCACTCTGAAGAAGACAAAAAATAATCAACTATTAATTACAACTAGAATAAAAATCATCTATTTCAAATAAATTAAGAACAACTTGGCTGCGTGAGTATATTGGTGACTGGTGGCTTCCTTTCATGTTTTTTTTATTTTTAGAAGGAAACAACATCTTAAATGGTAACGATTAAATATACATTTAAGGTAAGTGTTTTGAATTTTTATTTTTCAATTATAAGGAGATTTATAATAAAAAATATTATAAATATGAAAAATACTTTCAGAATTCGAAAGGACTGAAACAAAAAATAATAAACAATATAAATACTAATAAATTAACTTAGAATTTAAGCTATGTTGTTAAACACTTTGCAAGTAAGTTGAGAACAAATGTTACTGCATGGTACAGAAATGTTCTTAGTAAAAATATAGAATGGTCCTTTAATAAATGAACCATTGCATAATATAAAAATTATTCACTATTCACTGTTCTAAATTTCGTTTTCAACACTGATTAACAATATATTTATGCCAGTGCTTTATTAAAAAAGTTTCAATTTCAGATTCCGTAACATTTCAAAATTGTTTTCAAAGAACCACTGCACATTAATTTGATCTACAAGTAAAACGAAATATATTCATACAGGCGTGGTTTGTTTGTATATGAAAAACAACTTGTTTTATTGTGGGAAAACACTGAAGCACGCAATTGATTTCAGAGTTCTCCCGTTTAATCAGTCACGAAAATTCCTACTGCCAACAGAAATAATTCGTGCATTTTTCTTCCACTGGAGCTGACAATGGGAAGGAAGATAAAAAATGAACCTTACCGGAATTGATTCCCTAAGCATGTATTGATATTGCACAGTTGTATGGATTTCCGTTTGAATCGCACAGTGGAATTATTTTCTTACTTTTTTATTTCCTAATAAAAGAACAAATAATCTTTTGGAGGCATTTTTTATTGATTACAATTTGTATAGTTCTGATTTAAAATAAGAAAAAGAAAAAAAATCATTCGATTATGATTAACATTCCATTCCACATGATCTTCTTTATTGCTGTAATCATAAACATGATGTTGTAACATTGTTTTAATAATAAATTTTTAAACTAACTTATTTATTATTTTTATATCATTCATATATCCACAGTTTTGCTAAGGCACCCTCAAGAGTTTTTGTAAATCGTTCTTTCCACAAATGCTATTATTTGTGCAATAGAAGGAATCGTGCAAGAAAATTCTACTCGCATTAGTTACGCAGATTTTAGATAGTAATCCACAATTTTGAAGAAAGAATTATCTTAGCATTTAAAATCCATTCTCTGTCATTCAACAACAACAAGGGTAACATATAAATAAAAAATAATTATACAAAGGATTAGTCTTGCGATTTTGTGCCCAGCTATCTTGGAGATCAGAATAGTGGTTTCTGACCTTTAAAAAAGGGCGATTGATATCATAACTTTATTATCATCACTCTTCGAAGATCTATGAAGATAAATTAATGGGCAAAATCATTGCTAAGTGTTCTGTTGTTTTGTTGCTCAGTATATTTTGTTTTCAAGACTGATTACAAAATATACTGAGAAATTGGCCGAGCATACACGGAGGCAGATATTTTGCATTTCTAATCTAAGGTTAAAACAGAAGAATGGAATTTGCAACTTTCCTTTTTACAGTTACGAGAAGAATTCTACTTTGTTGCAACAAATAGTTTCGTATTATTTTTTTTTCGTCTTAGGTTAACCGAATGCTTTTAATTTTAAAGAAAGCTCATGTCTTTTATTTAATGTGTGCTACAATCAACATTCCAGAATTAGTATTTAGTCGCCGTTCAGGCAGAAGTCACTGAGTCCAATACTATAGTTTAGAGATGTGTCCAGTTTAAAATTAATTATTTTTTAGTCGTTATGATAAATAGCAAAAAAATCTTACAGGTTTCGTTCCTAGTTCCAACGGTTTATTACTGATGTTCATATGCCAGGCTTCTACCACGAAATCATTAATTGCAAATTCAAATTGACTGCAGTAGTCCGTCAATAGCTTTTTGCGGTCTTAGTGAACTTCTGATTGAAGGATGACGATTTCTTTCCTTAAATTTAAAATAAAAAAATTGCTACTGTCTTATACGTAACCCGATTCATAATATTTTTGGATGTTTTACGGTGATGAATTATTTCAAAACCTTACTTTCTTTATTCTACCTACAAGGAATATACCATACAAAAACCTTCTCCTTGCATTTTCCTTCATTCCTTTCATTCTGTCTTCCGTCTAACAATGTCAGAAAATTTAGGAAGTCGAATTTTATTATTATTTCCCAAGAGACAGATGTCACAGTCCAACGTCCCAATCAATAACGGGATCTCAAAAAAGAGTGACGGTAGACAATAACGCAACGAAAGGACTCGCTAGGTTGAACGAAGGCGAAATAAGAAAAGATAATGATACCGGTAAATAAACAGGATGGAAGAAAGTCTCGACATCTTTGTTTAGTTTGCAGAGCATAAAAACAGTCAATCCTTCGCTTGTCTTCACAATGCAAGGGTCACGAAATTTTCCCATCCGTCGGAGACGCGGTCCTAGGGGAAATGCTTTTCGTATTTGTCTTCTAGATCCACAGTCCTGCGTGAAATTTTTAGCTGGCTTTCTCGTTCAATAGCGCAGAAAATGTATGGAGTACATCCCGAATAAATTTATACTGATCTTTTTACTATAAAAAGGAATGGCTATTTCACGAACTCATTTTCACTTTTTAAAAACATGAGGAAAGATAAAAGAACGTCGATCGGTTTTGGGATACTCTTCAAATAGAAGGTTTGGAATTATTGAAAAGAAATTTGTTGGATCGGCATCCACGGAATTGCAGTGGAAAGAAAATTGGAATTGTCATGATTTCGTATAACATTCATCTTGACACGCTCAGATACCATTCATTAACTTATTTTGCGTTAGAAAGGAAAATTAACCCTTCAACCGGCTGGAACGTAGAAAGTCGCTCTCTGATGACTATTCTAAAACCGGCTCCGTCGCAGAAAGTCGTTCTTCGATTATTACTCATAAAACCGGCTCCGGCGTAGAAAGTTGATCTCTGTTTATTCCCCGATAACCGGCTCCGAAACATTTGCGTTCACCATTTAGCTACAGAGAGGCCGTTTTCAAAGCATTTCAGCTGAAATATTTTTGCCGTTCAAAGGGTTAAAGAAATAAGCGCAAACATAGGGGACATGATAATGTCTGTAAGCCAACTTTCTGAATTTGTTGTTGCACATTTATGTCATTGTTTGTAAGCAAAATACAATTATCTTACTTTTTTGTTTGTTTATTAAAAACCGTTTTATCGTCTTTTGCAAATTTAACTTCCTTCGAATTCAATATAAAAGATCTGTCATGTTTTCTACAAAGAACATTTATTAATATTGAGGTATTTAATTATTATATTAAAAATAAAAATTCATAAAAACTGATACCGCGTTCTTTTCCTGCAACAGTTTTCCCAATTGTGTTTGTCATCCTTCTCATATAATTTACCTCAAAGGTCCTGACCTTGCATTGTATCCATCGTGTTACCAAACTCCTGATTTCTACATAGTTGCTTGGTAGTCTCAGTAAGCTTACACTTTCCAACTTTGCAATTTTATTACTCTCCATAACCCTGTATTATAATTAGTTTTTCGAAGATATATTTTTATTATTTACTACTGTAATTATCATCGTTAATGTATTCAATGGCATTTACGACATCCTGTTCCATTATAATTTTTATTCTTCTTGCGAGCTATTTATAACTCCTCAAGTTCTTTGTTGAAATATCTCTGCAACGCGTACTACAAATTTTTATTCATCTAGTAAAGTAATAAGTTTAAACTTTTCAGCAAAAATTCAAAAGCCTGAAATGCGTCAAAAGTTCTATAGATTGCGCGGTTGCAAATTCTTACAAAATGCTTTAGAGAAAAGACTCTATCTTTGGAACACGAAATTGGAACGGAAATTTTATTTTTCTCTGTCTGGGGTGGAAACTTTCCATAAAATTTATTTTTCCATTTAAAAATCCTTTGTTAGCTGACTTTCCATTTCATATTATCCCAAAAATAATGCTAAGTCACAAATAGTTCACCACGATAAAAGCAAAGACAGACAGGGATATAAAACAAATTTAGGAGCACGTGCAAGTGCAATATAAGGTTTCATACTAGAAAACATCAGACACTGATAAAATAGAAAATTGTTTTTTAAATTATAACTATATACTGTAATATGATGGAAGATGTATATTTGGAAACTATAGATTTTAAATAATATAAATCAAAATGTCTGGAACTTTGAAGATGAATTTGAAATTTTAATAAGGTCTTCTGCAAGTAAACTATTTTTACCACACATTAAACAGGGTCGTAGCGATAAATCTTACGGAAATTATCATAAATTAATTAAGGATAACCTACGTTTGAGAAGATGGATTTTCGTTACTTCAGTACACTGAAACTGAAACAAATCTAGTTATTTTGCAAATTCCAAGCCTGCTCCAACAAATTCCTCATTTTGCAGAATAAAAGTATTTATGTTTCAGAAGTAATCTTTGATAATTTAAAGTGCCTAACTTTGCAAATTCAGTCCAGAAGCAAGAATTTCAGACACCATTGTATGTATTATAAGGACTGCGTTGAAAGGGCACGGTCAAAATTTAAGGAATGTCAAACATACAGATACGAGTCTTTTCTACATGGTAACGTGTTATATCTGTGCATGACACATGTGAAAAATATTCGCAAGAATTATGTTGAGAACGAATATTCGGAATTCCTTCCAATTAGTAAAAAGAAATCAAAATTAAATCTTATCTGTAAGAAAAAGACTCAAAGGCAGCAGTCAGAAATTCTCATACATTTATTGGCGTTGCAACATATAAGAGCACGAACACACAAAAACATCACATAGTAAAAGTAAGACAGAGTAAAATAAAATCTAAGGAAAACACAGAAAAAACGCACAGCGCCACCAGGCAACATTCTTGGATCCAGAGAGTTTTAACAATGTGTGAGCTTCTTAACACCCACGAACAACGAGGGAATGTAGTTCACAATATATCGACTTAATATTTGGACTGGTGTTACTGAAATTTGTTTCCCTGTTTTATGCATGCTCTCAACCCGAATCTACAGGAGAATATATCGAATATTTTTATTGGAAGTGACCTTAGAGTTACCCATCGGCAGGCATTAATGCTAACATGGTAAGCTTAACATCCCGGGTTACATTTATTGGCACTTTCATAGTCACCACACTTGCGGAGGATTGAATTTAAATGATAGAAGGAAAGGAAGTTCAAACTTGCTCACGTACACATATTATAACATTTATATAAATATAAGTATTTCTAATTTATTTCTAGACAGTATTGAGAACAATTTCTTTATCTATCCATCACTAAAAATACTGTCAACTAAAACAATACGAGTGTTTTTCTTCGCTTAATTCATCAATATTGAAACGAACCTGTTTAAAATTGATTCCACAAATATCGATCAAGATGGCTTATCCGCATCAGATTTCATTTTTTATTATAGTTTCCACAAAACTTCTAACTCTTTAAAAGAGAATGCATTGTCACTGATGATCACGTGATTTTTCTCCATTTTTTTTTAAAATTCCAATGAACATAATATAGTTTCCTTTTTCAAGAGTTAACAATATAGCCTATGATAAAGACGAAATACACAGCATCTTGGCAATGATCCTTGAAAATTTTAATCATTCTTTTCTTTTTCTTTATTCATTTCCTTTTCTTAATCATTCTTTTCTTTTTCCTGTTCCTTTACTAAATAGAAAATTTCAAATTTCTGAAAATACATAATGGAGGGTTTCAACCTGAAATAATTACAGATCTGATTTATCGACAAAAACTCTCGAATTTGTGTAGAATCTCAATGAGTAAAGAGGCGAAATGCCCTTGTGTAACATACATATGAGATAGAAGAAAAGGAAATAAACTTATCTTTTGGGCCGATTGCGTACCATAACAAACGAAGTATACTTCTAGGATTGAGAGATTCTGCTTCCACTCCAACTTTTTGAAGATTTGCGAGCTTTGTTCTATTTGTAAGTGATGCAGGAGTATAAACTTATTTTCAGATGTTTTGAAACGTCATTAGTTTAAGAATTTTTAATTGTAATTTTTAATTTCGAATTGTTTTACAGTGAATGGATTTGTTCCTCAGTTGGATCCTGAGCTTGAGACAGTTGGGAACATATACTATACTATATATACAGACAGTGAGATAACATAGACTAAAATCGTGAAAAAAAGCTACTTTAAGTTTTTGAGTTCATATATTGGAATATAACAGAAGTTAGACGTGTTTAAAAGTCGTTTTGCTTCACTTCTTTATATCTGATATCAACAGATATTAAAAAAAACATATAAAGCATATAAACGTTGAATAATAATAGATTTGAACTGCCTTTTATTAAGAAAATCTTCTTTTCCTTCCTCATTAAAGAAGAATAACCTTCAGTTTAATGCTTTTAATTCTAACGCGTTTAGTAATAATAGGTTATGGACTTCTAGCTGTAATTAAAGAAGAGCATTTTCTTAAGTGACGGGATATTTCCTTAGCGTTCTAAAACAACAAAAACCACTTACATATCATAAATTTAAACATTACGATACAAACATAAGACGCAAATATGCCTTTTTTATGACGGATCTTATAACGTGTCGAATATTTAAAAAACATTATTTCAGGAACATTACATCCCAGAACATTACATCCATCTAAACAAAAAAAGAAATTTTTGGAACAAATTATTCTCAATAGCATTAATGGAATAAGCGAAATGAATAAATAAAGTGAACAGAAGATGAGAAGCTAATATTCATGTATCTGAGAGGGAAAAAAACTCTCTTGGTCTCAAAGGCGCGTTTACTCCGGAGTTGTAAACACGTATTTATATCAAATGTTTACATCATTTCTAAAACAACACTCATTTTGTTGTAAGAATCTCGTGCTTTCATCACATTTCGCATGTTTACAACAGAAATTTTAATTTCCACTCGGATTGGGAAATATTGTCTGTGTTGTAAATACATTCCTCCTGCGATGGTGCCATGGAATTCCTCAAGAATTTATAATTTCACGATTCCAAAACAGATTAGATAAAAACAATTATACATTTTAAATGTATAATCTAAATAGTTTATAAGAAGGTGAGCTTTTTTTGCTAATATTCTCCATTATTTATAAAAAAATCTTGAACATACCATTTCATGTGTAAGGTTCGAGGAAAACTACTATATTTGAAGGCTATGCACTGAATCCACAATTAATTTTATTTAACAGAAACATATCACATGGAGCAAACTAAATATTTCCCCATAATTTTATACAAAGTAGCCAATGTAGGTTAATTTTTTTTTTATTTCATATTTAGGAAAAATATATTCTTGTCTCATTATGCAGAATATCTTTTGTCAATACTGTTTCCTTATAAATATATGCAAGTTTTTGCTCTCAATGTTTACTATTAAAATAATTTCTGAATGGAATAATTCATAATCAGAATAGCTCAATAACAGCTTCCTAAAATAATATTCGAGACTATATTGTATGATCTAAACATAACGTCAAACATACAATTAAAACTTATTTTATTTTACAATATTGAAATTAATCATCTAAATATGCTAAAACATAATATTTGTTAAACATGCTAATGACTCAGTAGTATTCATTTTGCCAGGAAACTGAACCTTCTGCATTCGTGAAATATCCACTTAATTTCTCGCGAATTTGTTTAGTTGTTTAGCAAGAATGGAAGGTTTCTTTGGAACTCGTTTTCATCTAAATAATTTTTCCGTTCACATTCTTTCCACCCTCCACTGCGAAGTACCAATATTTTCATTGCTGTGTCATCAGAGTTGAATGACCCTGGTGAAGAATATGATCAGGGTTGCGGTGATTTAAATCAGTTGATTAAAATCACTGATTTAAATCAACTGATTTTTTAAAAAAAAATCACTGATTTAAATCACTTTATTTTAAATATCAAGTTATTCTGCTTTAATGAAATAAAATTGTTCATGCATCTTTAGTGATTTTAAAGTATTTTTAAATGTATCTTTAAAGAAAGAATATATAGAACATAGAAAAATATTTTATTGAATCGATGTAACTAGAGTACTTTCCGTATCTTTATTTTTGAGAACACAAGCAAATTAGATTCTAACCCTTTGCGGCGCAACGCAATAATTTTTTAAAAATATGATGAGAAAACATTTTGAATGGCTTTAGTTCATTGTCTAGACATAGAATCTACAAAAAAAAAGTTTTTTAAAAAACTTACTTCATTTCGAGGGAGGGGGTCGTCCCCCTTTCGGGTCACCCCCTTAGATACAGCCACCTTGATACACTCAAAAATTATTGTTGAATATTACAGGAAGTTATAAATTAAAACTTCAAGAATATTGGAGCAAAATTTTCGAGTTACTTTGCTAAAATTGTTAAACGTCCAGAACTGAAAAATTTCTTATCTCCGAGTCAAAGAATTTTCCCAAACTTTGTCTAATAATTCCTATTCCGAAACAAAATTTCATAAGACTGCTATATACATTCTAAAAGGAGTACTATTAGCCCTATCCAAAACCTATTATTTTCCATTTATAGTTGAATTTAACGGTTCAGAAGTGAGTGAAATTAGGTGTGCCATTAATTGGCACACTTCACTGCAAAGGGTTAAATAAATCTCTAATGAGCAACACAATAAAATGCAAAGTATGAGATGCTCCTTTTTTTATAAAATAAAATAAATATTGTGAAAGGATCATGTTCACAAAGAAAGAACATAGTAAAATGCAGTGAGTTTCATTTTAATACTGGAGAAAACTAAATAGTGTTGGGGACAACAAAGTTTTTATATTGCAGTAATGTTCAAATGTAAGATAATTAAGTAATGCATATAAATGTTCTAAAAGAAATACAAACATCTACATAGTGCAATTTAAACTATGATCTATACTTATAAAAGGCAATGTTTGTGAGCATGTGCGCAATGTCCAGACAAATCTATCACACTTACAGTCATGAAATTTGGCACACAGGTAGTCCTGATGGTGACTCAATGCACCTCGAAGCCTGAATTTTAAAATTTTATCTAGAAAATTTTTTATTTAATGTTTTGGGTGAAAAAGATTAGGATTAGAGAAAGCTTCAAAACTTGTGTTTGTAATGAAACAAATGAACAGCTGAGTGTAAAATTCTCCAATATTTTAACATACAATAATATATCTAGTCAAGAAATGACAATTTTTTTATATTTTTCCTTAGTAAAATTGTCTTATATTTCAAAAGTATATTATTTTTATATTTTAGTTCACAAATATTTTTTAAATAGTTGTTACATTTTTAAATTAAATTTTTAATTTGTTTTTTTAAAAAGAAAGTACAGCTTAATGACTGGTATGTTATTTATTTATATATATATAATTCTATAACTGTAGGGCTCATTGTCTAATATACAAATGTTAAATATATATATTTAGTTTTAAAAAAATCATTAAAATCAAAAAAATCTTGATTTAAATCAAAAAAATCCGATTTAAATCAAATAAATCGATTTTTTTGAAAAAAATCAAAAAAATCGACAACCCTGAATATGATACACTTGACGAATGGATTTGCGTAGAAAGTTGTGCAAATGAACGCATGTCAGCGCAATTTTAACAGCATTTTATTGGGGGGGGGGAGTAGAAGACGTTTTCTTAGAACTGCGGTCTCCACGGTCCAGATTACCAATGTAAACCCCCTACGCTAACCACTCCTTCAATTTGTTCACAACGTGCTATCAGAAGGTGTTATAATCTAATGGCAGAAGAAGTCTATTCAGCAAAGTAGGATTTAACGTGCAACATGCCCACATACACGGCGAATCTTCAGTGGAATCGGGCTTCGAACCTGGAATTCCCCGGTCTTGAAGCCGATATCTTACTACTAGGTCCCCTGAGTTAAATTTAAAAAAATTTCAAGTGAAAAACAGATTAAAACTTGTTAGAGAACTGTTCACTACAGAATCGTCGAATATCAGCTCTAATAGCGTTTTATTTCATTTTATGACCACTGCTTTGAGAGTAACTCTAATTTGTAATATAGCCCGTTTCAATTATTGTATAAATTTGAAAAATATATTTGTGTTATTAGTTACATTTTGTAAAAAGAATTATAAACATACAAATTGTGTATAATTGTTGTTTCAAGTAGTACTTTTCTCTGAATCTTTTCGACTAATACTTTTCTCAGAATAATTTCGACTAATACTTCTCTCAGTATCATTTCGTTTTATTATTCTCGCACAATCATTTCTACTAATACTTCTCTCATAGTCATGTTTTATTGACGAAATTAAAGAAGGTAGGCAATAAATGAGTGAAATCTTTTCCTTCAAAAGTGACCATTAACTACCGAAAACATGTGTGGAAAGTTCTTGTACATATTTATTATATTTCCAATTTTCTTTTGCGTACTAAACAGTTCCAACTGCGTTCTAAATAATAAAATAAACATTTCATAAAGTTATCCATACAAGAATATTTTTTAAAAACTTTTAAATGAAATTTATAAGATAAAAAATCGTTTGGCACTAGCATCTATGACAAAATAATAGAAATAGAATTAATTGAAATAGATTTTTTTTGTGAACTTTGCCTGCAATGATGAAAAGGAAAATATTCTGAGAATTACAAGTTGTTAAGTGGTGTAGTGACGTTGTAATCAGATTGTAAAAATTTCCTGTCCAAAAATGTATGTTTTTTGTGTTAGTTGAGAATAAATGCGAGGATTCGAAGGAAGGCGTCATTGTACTTCATTTAATGTTTGAAATACAATACAATATAATTATTTTAAAACACACAATTAATATGTTATAAATAATTAAAGACAAAAATAATAAGTTTCAGAAAAAAAAGAGAGATTAGATGTAAGAGAATAAGATGTTATGAACATAATGTAACAGTATAGAAATAAATTTCCTGTAGTCAGTAATGGTAACACAAACTTCAAGTGTCCCTGAATTCATCGCACTATCGGGGTTGGATTAAATCTAGAGGGACTAGAATAGAAAAAGGAGCAAATTATTTAATTAACAGAACCCTTAAGTCCAATCTTATTTATTTGATTCTCTACAAATTTGATTTTTATTTAAACATTATAATTGCCACCCTTTTGAGAGTAGTATGAAGAAACAGACTTTCAAATTTGAACTGAAAATGCTGATGACCAATTTTTTTCTTAATTTTAAGAGATTTTCATATCACTTTTATTTAAATATTTTTGTCTTTTTGCTGTAAATCGTCTTCTTGCTTGCAAAGCTTTATTTTAAGGGATTCTAAAGATTAGTATTCCTCTTTTAATTCTTTATAAATGACTGCTACCACTCAAATAGCTAGCACTTTTAATGGAAAAAAACGAGAACAATTTCAGAGACAGTTCAGTCGTTAAATAGAAAAAAGGGTTTTATTTAAATCAATGCTTTTGATTTCCTTTAATTTCATTAAATAATAATCATTTCGAAGAGAATCATCTTTAAACAAGACAATTAATAAAGAAAACAGTAGACTCTAGAAAACTGTAATTTTGCAGAAAAAACAACAAGCAAAAAACCGTCTGAATTTCGAAGATCATGATTATGTTCCAGACTGCAGACAAATTTAATTTGCAAGCTATTTTATTGAATTCTACTAATTTGGTACTGTCGGTTCTCTTCACTGCGTTAGTTACCAATCGATGAAAAGTCTCTAAAGACATCTTAAAAAGAGAGAATCAAATTTATTTATTATCTTTCTGCCTAGATCTATTCAAAAAGCTGTTTAATATAAGGCTCAATTTCTTATGGAACTATCTTTTGCTAAAACACACTAGGAATAATATCCTATAAATAAACCAATTTATCATAGTTTGTGTATGTGTGGCTATTCCAAAGCAAAATTTCTAATAATACGTAGATCAGTCGAATTTAAGAAAGGTTTCCAATATGTGTTAATATGACTGAATTTTTTTTGATGTACTTATACACATTCGTCTGTCTCCGCTTTAAGTTAATGAAATTGCAGATGATTTTAGAGGAGAAGTTTTAATTGGTATGTGTATAAAATAATGACAAAAAGCTTTAGCGAAAAAAACCAAAACATTCTGCATTAAAAACACAAGATGATTTGATATATTAAAACAAATTTTAAACAACAATTCAGATTTTCCAATTTTTTTTGTAACTTCTGTTGTTACCCCTTATCTCTAAAATATGGCATTAGTTATGTTTCTAACATATGTAGTTAACGAAATATAGAGGATCGTGCCAACAATTCATGCGTATTTTTGCCCAACTTTGCGACTCAGTAGTCGTTGAGCTACAATTCCAATTTTCAATTGTTTTTCTGTAACTTCTGTTGTTGCCCTTTATCTCTAAAATAAGATATTAGTTATGTTTTTAACATACGTAGTTACCGAGGCATTGAGGATCTTCCATACCAAGTTTTGTGGCGTTTTGGTGTGTGAATCAATTTCCTTCCTGAGACTCCAATGGCAGGAACGTAGTCCTACGTTAAAATATTCTTTCGGTAACTCAGATGCTTTCATGCACAATCGATTTTGATAAATAACTTTTATTTTACGCGAGGCGTTCTGTTTGTG
Source organism: Araneus ventricosus (assembly GCA_013235015.1). Taxonomy (NCBI): domain Eukaryota; kingdom Metazoa; phylum Arthropoda; class Arachnida; order Araneae; family Araneidae; genus Araneus; species Araneus ventricosus. Next base: position 31,332 of record BGPR01011418.1, read on the forward strand.
AAATAAGAAATGGATATGAAAATCGCAACGTGCTGTCACTGGCATGCAAGCATGAGATAAATAAATCAAGAATCTTGGATAAAAATTTCCTAAAACCTTTGAATAATTCAGAAGTTTTTGAAAGTAAGCACTACAAATCGAATTCAGACAAATCTATCGGAAATTTTGACCCTAATGTTTGTTTCCAACGGTGAAAGAATACTTTCTAAATTAAATTCATTACAAAATTTCTACATTTTTTGAATAAAATCTCTTCCGCTTAAAAATGACATTAATAATTTTGAAACAATGTTATTTTTCTTGTTATTTCAAAGTAGCAAAATAATTCGAAAAATATATTTATGTGATTTTATAATTTTCAGCTCATTCCTTGCATTGCTAAATATTTACACCTGGAATTATTTAAAGAAATTTAAATGAGTGTCCATTTCTTCTCTAAGTGACATTAATGAAATAAAAAGGTAAAATTTTTTGATCTTTAAAGGAGTCATTTGTTAGATTAAGATGTAAAAATAAATATTTTTCTTCCTTTAAACAACGTAAAAATGTAAATAAAGGATTCTCAATATAGTTCGTCTATTGATTTTTCAGAAAAACCACTTACACAAAAGAACATGAAAATTATTAGAAATGAAATTATTTGACAAAATGTATCTATGCCCACCAGCGAGGCGAGAACCCGATCACTTATCGGCGACATTTCATCCATGCACTGATGGTGTCCCCCGGTGGAGGACCGTCATACGATAAATGAAGCTGTATGTGTCGCAGTGCCTGCTGAAATAATTTCACACTGTGACGTTATCCTTTTCTTCCTACATTTTCTTCATAGATCCTTTTTCTTGCTACAAGATGTGCAATAGATTCCAAAATTAAGATTTATCTTTATCTGTTAAGAAAGAATGTTTTAGAAGGGTTTCAACTCTAACCAACCATTAGACGGCAGGGTAATAATTACATATCTCTTTCACACAAACTTACACTATAAAAATTTAAATAGGAAACTTCAAAGTAATGATGCTAAATTGTTTATATTCAAAAAGTGTTATTCCAGAATAAACACATAATGTAAAAATAAACTATTTTTCCAAAGCAAATAAAAATGATAATTTGTATTGTTAATTTGAGTTTTCTTAACTTAGTTAAGTCGTTGCAGATTATGAAAAAATCTTAGTCGAAAAAAATTCCGGTCTAATTCAAAACTAAATTATTTAACAGTATCAACGGAAAAATCTTAGTTCCATTTTAAAGCATTTGTTCTGGGAAAAAGGAGGGAAAAAAAATCATTCTGTAGAATACGGCAACGATATGCATTCAATATTTAAAATATAAATAACATGTTTACTGAATGAAGAAACTATGAAATCTTTTACATATAAAGAATATTATCGGATTTCTGAAACAATATTAACCATTTCCAGAACAAAATCTTCAGAGATTGGTTCCTAAATGTCTACCCAGATAGCAATTTTAGTTTGCAGCAAGCTTGCCACAAATTTGTCATGACAAGAGTGCAAGTTTGCCACAAATTTGTCATGACAAGAGTGCAAGCTTGCAGCAAGTTAACGAAAGCTCCGAAGTCACCATGAAACGAACTTGCTGCAAGCTTGCCGTGTCAAACTCATTGCAAATTATAGCAAAAACAGAGCACGAACACAACGCGGGATAGAACTCGCGACCTCCCGGTTCCGAAGCGGAGACGCTAACCATTGAGCCAGTTGAACTCTGAGAGTAGAAGATAGATTTCGCTAATACATCTTTCGATTCGATTCGTATATGATTTAGTTTTAACTATTTTCTGGATTTCATTAATTTTTTGAGTTGAGAATATGATTTGAAGTCAAAGAGAGAGCGATTTTCGCTAATAACCACGTTTTGCTAGTAGAATAAATTATGAAATTAGAGTTCAAAAGTAATTAATTTAAAATGGGACAAAATGTCTAGTTATTATTGTTCAACACTGACTGTTTTTTAGATTTAATTTTGTTTATAAATGTTAAAATTTCAACATTAAGAAAAAGGCGATATAGTTTTCTTTAAAGTGAGAGTAATATATTTAGTAAAAAGATGGAAAATGTTTCAAAAAAATTTTTTATAAAAAAGTTATTTTTTTCACAAATTATCATTGATTTATTGAATTAATAAAAAAGAATTACGGTCTAGGAGATGCTATTAAAAATCGGATGTTTTTTAAAACAGAGACAAAGATAATTATCTCTTTATTGTGCTATCTTTGCAGGAAGCTTGTTTTGCAAAATTGCAGCAAGTTTGATTTGCAAGGAGGTGGCGCTATTTGTCACATCGAACTTGCTACAAGTTCGATTCAAGTTTGACGCGTCAAATTTTGCCATGACAAGTCAAAATCAAACTTGCTGCAAACTTACGTGCTGTCTGGGTAATGATAATCTTAGTCTTTTATATATCTCACTTTCAAAACAGGACAAATACCTGATATTAAAACCAATATTTTAAAGAATATTTCAGATGCAAAGACGAAATGGGATTAAAATGTTGAACGAGATCGGTTCCCAGACAAATATTTTCTTTCTTATATTTAAGCGGCCGTGGCCTAGAGGCAAGATGCGTGTCTCGGAGGGTTCCAGTTTCAAAATCTGATTCTACTGAAGTTCCGTTGTGTATATTAGGCCTGTTGTATGCTAAATCATACGTTGAGGATGAAACTTTCTATCTCCTGGTGTGGTGCGGAAGTTTGAAGTTGCGTTTCCATCGCAGGTGTCGTCTTCGTCATCTGACCGCGATTCAAAATTACGAGTTCGCTCGAAATAAACCCTGTGTTGCTTCAGAACGGGACGTTAATAAAACCAAACTAAAGTATATATCTTATATACAAACATATTCACCTTATTACGGAAAATATTAAAATAAACGTATTTATCTGTTTCTGAAAATTATATTTATTCATGATATAATACGTGTATTCTTTTATTTTACTGCATTTAATAAGTGAAAATAAAGTTAAACGTGATGAACCTCAAACAGATTTCATAAATATGAGAGAAGATGGCTCCCTCTTAAAAAAAGAATAGGAGAGAAACAGAGGGATATTTTGATAAGGTCAGCGAGTATATCTCAAAATGAAAAAATAATTTGATATTTTTTAAAACTATACTAAGCACAGAATATAAAAAAATTAATAAATCGCTATTGAATTCCATATTTATGAAATAAATTTACTTCATTCTGAGTAACAGATATTTGCAGATTTTCGCAGAGATATTCTTTCCGTTTCTTGCATTATTTTACTCGTGAGATATTTGATTTATTACTTAAAAACCTTTTTACATATTTTATTAACTCGTTTTCGAGCATACATCTTTATTTTTTTATAAATTCACAGATTTTATGAAAAAGTCTAGATTCAGATAATTAAAATATTTATAATTCCAAACTGTGTGTCCCTTGTTAATGTATGTATCCTTATAAATATAAAGGAAAAGGTAAATTATACATTGAAGAAATATAACAGAAATACTAAATAAAAAAACACTCATTATTTGAGTGAAGGGTAGACATCTTTATCTTACATTTTATATTTAATATCGTGCTTCTAAGAAATATAACATATCCTTGAATATTAAAAAATAAATAAATAAGTAATTTAAAGAACATGCAAAATTTCATATTGCAATTAATTGCAACTGAGGAAATAAAATAATAAATTAGAGTGTAGTTTTAATTAAGTCACGGAAATACCACTTTATTCACTCAAGGCGGAACCAAAATATTGTGGTATTAACTCAAGTACAATTTTTCGGTGTTTTAATATGTCAATATATCTTTCTCTATAAATATACAGATATTCCTAATTTTCTTTACCTTCTGAATGCGCGATTTAGAATACTAACTAAAATAAAAATATTCCAACTGCAACGTATAAAAAAAGCTGTCTCTTATTTCATGAAACAACTAGGGATTTTATGCAATACCCGATTTTATATTTTAGCGGTAATAAAGATCTTTTTTAAATTGTACACACAGACTGCAGTTTGATTTTTAATCAATTGGAAAGGAACTAGATTCTAGAAAAACTGCTGCACGTTTTTAATTTCATTCTCTTGGCGATATAAAATATTCAAAGAAAAAGAAAGCAAATACGTTCTTACAGATATGCATTTCATGTAGTTAATAATAGATAAGCAAGTCTTAAAACCGACTGTTCTTATTCAGTTCATCTCATAATTCATAGTGCTGTATTCAAAACACCTTAATATTTACTAAGAATAAAAACGGACCAATGAAGAATAAAGGAGGTTGGGGTTGAAGTAACTATAGAACACAGGAGGTTCTCAAGTGTAAGACTAATTATTTCACTCGTAGATATCTTGGTTTCAACACTCTGAAGCACTCTGAGGTTGGATTATCAGGAAAACTTGTAAATTTGAACGCAGAAATGTGTGGAATTTTTTTATCCATTTAAAATTTTAATCTCTTCAAATGCTTCATATCGCTTAATATGCAACACCACCTATCTAAATTTTTGAAATTTCAAAGAGGAAAGAATAACTCAATTTTTCGCAACCAAAAATGAAAATTTCTGAAGTTTTTTTCGCATCACGTTGGAAGACACGGTCTCTTTTTTATATCGGATGTTGAAAAAAGGCAGAAATATTCGATTTCTGAACGAAAAATTGAGTATTTCCTTTATGTTTGAAATTTTTAAAAATTGAGATTGGTGGTGCTGCTTGTCAAACGACGGTATTTAACTGTTGCTTCTTCCTTTTACAGGCGGAGTGTAAATCATATGCGTTGGGTATCGGATCCACTACCAATGCTATTCAATTGTGCGGATTCCTAGCTGCGGTTTAGCCAAATTGAGTACTTCCTTTCTGTATGAAATTTAAAAAAATTGAGATAGGTGGTGCTGCTTGTTAAACGACGATATTTAACTGTTGCTTCTTCCTTTTACAGGCGGAGTATAAATCATATACGTTGGGTATCGGTTCCACTACCAATGCTATTCAATTGTGCGGATTCCTAGCTGCGGTTCAGCCAATTTTACGCTCAAGTTTTCCCTCAAAGCATTATTTTAGTGGATTTCAGAGGTAGTCTTTTCTCTCTTATTTTTTTTTATCATTTAACCGTTCGCAGGTCAATGTTTTCATTTGGAAACATAGAATCAAAAATTCATTTGCAGAACAAGATTTAATTCATATTAATTTGAAAAAAATGATTATTTGTAGTTCAAATATAGCTTAATTTCTTGATAAGGAAATCATATTTGAGACATAAATGAAGCAATGAACAGAAATTCATAAAAATAGAATTTTTTTACATTTAAAGATGTGTCCAACATAAAGCTTCATATAAAACTGAAAAACGATATTAATAACTAATTGGGAACATTGGCCAATGGTTATCATTCTGTGAAATCACTCTATTTGTTAGTTAAAGCATGTTTGAAACTATGGTAAAATTGTTTAATTTTAATCATCTTTAGCTAAGAAAATTATTGAAGAATACACTTGTTGAAAAATATAGTTAAGCTGAAAAAAAATCAGAATCTAATATGACTGAAATAAAAAGATGAAAATTTATTCGTAGGAAGGAGTTAAGTTTAATTGCCCAAAAATATTGATGCATTGTATTACTCAGAAAATACCAGATATCTATATTGCATTAACAAAGGCTATTGTTACTTTTTATCTTACACAATTTGGTATTGTCAATTTAAGATTTAATTATTTTGTTTTGCGAAGGCATAGTGACATAGGTATCTTGTAAATAAATACTTGTAGCATATTTTATGCGCTCAGAAATACACGTTTCATGATCTCAAAAAATAATAATATTTTGGTGTTTAATATTAAAATTTTTTCTGTCAATATTATTTGATTAAGGTAGAGTTTCTCTTTGATTTTATGTGGCAGGTTTATTTGTCTTGCTATATATCCAGACAATGGAAAATGATAACTGAGAAGTAATTTTAATTCACCGCTTTATATAAAGCAAGATTCCCATGAAAATTCGCCAAATAAGCCGAATAATTCGAAAATTTGCCAAATAAGCCGAATAATTTGAAAATTCGCCAAATAATTTGAAAATTCTCCGAGATATCTTTTACTGTAATTTACCCAGATAGCATTATTTTATTCCGATTTTCACTTAGAGATGAATTTAAAATTAAGATTATTGGAAATTTTCATCTAATGTTGGAATGAATTATACAGTTCATCACACATCTATTTTGAAAGTATTATGTAAGGAAATTATAAAATGCTATTCTTCAGTTATAAATAAAGAAAATGCCGCATAATTTAAAAAAATGTAAAACAGTAAATTAAATTTTGAAAAGAAAGAAATGCTTAAAATTAAAAGGAGCTAATTTGTTTACTTTATAGCTAAAGAAATTTAGAAAAAATAATTCTAGAATTACATAGCAGGAATCTTTCCATTTGCATCATTTCTTAAATATTCCTCTTCGTAGAAAGCACAGAAACTTTTCTGAAGATGTTTTGTAATATTCACCCTCATAGCAGATTTGCCTGCTATACTAATACAAGCACTTTAAAACGAGACCCACAGTTGGAAAATCAGTCAAAAAACAGAAGCGAAATGAAGATAAAATATTTTCATACAGACATATTTTTTTCTTATATGAAAAAAGAAAGGATAACTAACTTATTACTAGACAATACTGAAGTCAATTGCTTTATCAGTCACTGAAAATTGCATTGTCAACTCAAATAAACGGAGATTTGTCTTTTATTCTTGCTAACAACGAAAGAAGATAGAGATTAAACTGCCTAGTACAGATTCCTGAAATATAGAATAGAATGGCGCCATAGTAGTCGAAAAGAAAAGAAATTTTGTAGCAAGAAAATACAAATGATTTCCCTTGTGACGTTCCTTATTCAATAAAATACGAGATATCCTTTGAAAAATGTTAAATTTTTCTCAGGAATAAACATTTTGGTTATAATTGAAAATGCAATAATCTTCTTTCTTAATTGTTTAAACATTTTCCTTTATATTAATGTCATCTAAGCATTTTGTTCTTAAAAAATATAGAATTAGAAGAACACTATTTTGGAAACTACAGACAATTTCTCCTTTTCATCTCCAGTTGAATTATCCCTGTATTCCTCATTTTTAGCAAGGAGATCTTAATAATTTCCCAGAAGTTTCAAGCTGCATTCCTATAAAAAATTTTATGTTTCAATAATTTATATTCTTCAAACTACATATATGTTTTCAAACGCACATGAAATATACGGATATACAAAAAAAAGAAGTTTGTAATAACGAAACTTGAAATCGAACAAGAACACTATTTTGGAAACTACAGAAAAGATGTTGGAAACTAATTTCTCCATCGCATCTCCAGTTGAATGATCCCTACATTTTTCACTTTTAGCAACGGGAATTAACAATTTCGGAGAAGTTTCAAGCTGCATTGCCATTAAAAAACTTTAAGTTCAAACTATATATATGTTTTGTAAACGAGCATGATATATACGAATATACAAAATATCAAATTTTGTAATAAGGAAACTTGGAATCGAACAAGTTTACTTAACACCATAGTAACAAAGTAAAGGTTATTTTGCATGTGATTAAAATTTGCATTTTTCTTATGCCATCCTTGGATCTTTCTTTTGTAAGACGCAAAATGGATTAAGAATTATTTATGGCTATTAACATGTAATAAGCGATAGCAGAATAGACCCAATTTGCATTTATTCAAAATAATTTCAAAATACACAGAACCATCCTAAAAAATCTTTACAATTGATATCCATTTCAATTTCAGAGTGATCAAAATTATTTGATAATTTTTACTTCTTTCTTTTGTTAGTACTAAACATTGAGAAATTTGACTTGAAATATGCAATGTAATTAATGAAAATGGATACTAGATATAAACATTTTTACTCAAACAGATTGCGCAATTTTGATGCTGAATCGGAAATTTTTCAATTTGACATTTTGCCAAATATTTATATTAAAAGCATAGTTCTACTAATGCTTGACATTTGTTTCTAAGAGGCATATCCAAGCTATTCTTTTAAGACAAAACAAGGAAATGCAAATAAGAGGTTTATCTGTAGGAAAGCTCCCATGAGGTAACTAGAAAACAGCATACAGCTTTCGTTTTTCATTTCTCGAGTATTTTACTATATTCAAATTTAAAAGTATGAAGCAAATTGAATGTTTTCGTTTTGGCATTTACTACGACCTTCAACATAACGCGATAAGGCACAATATAAAAGTCTTAAGCATTCTCGATAGAGAAAAGATAAACTAAAACTCTGAATCGTTTTCTTTCGTACATTATCGCATTATATGTGTTGAAATAGCTCACTTACAGAACAAAATGAGACTCATTCCTTCTCAAGTATTCTTTCTGATCCAAGGCCATATGGTAAGTTTTTGCTATTATTCTGCTATTATTCGTAGATGCGTCTGACCTATTTTCATTTTATTTTATTGTGCATGGTGTTAAAATAGTTGAATTCACGGACCTAATGTGAAATGGTCGTCAATTTTGCATCGTCTCTGTTTAGAAATTCGTTGTAAATGTTTTCATGTTGTTCTTGGTCATCGTATTCTAAGACATATAACTATTGATAACTGTGAGATATATCACTATCTTTTATCTTACTTAATACTTAATATTTGGAATTACAAATAGGTGTTATATGCAAAAAAATTGGCAAATATTTAGATATCTGAAAAATTCATAGAAAGATAAATAAAAAGCTGTGCTAATAGAGTTTAAAATGCCAATCTTTCAGTGAAAAGGCGAAATATGGTTCCATTTATGGCTTCGAAATGTCTAAATAAATTTTGCATTTATGTAAAAATATATTCCTCAACACGCAGTACAAATTCCATTCAACATCGATGATCCCAAAGTTTTCGTAGTTCTGGCATAAACTTTCTTCAAAAATTAAAATAAAATAAATACATGACTGTATATGTACTCAACTACTTAAAATTTTATTCTTTTATTAAAGCTATTATTAGCAACTTGCTATTATCTAGCAACTATTTATTCTTTTGTTAAAGCTTTAGATAATTTAAATAATAATTTAAAAGATAACGGTTACCCAAATAATTTCTTTAACGTCAATAACTTATTTTAAAAAATTTGAAGAGCTTTTATTCTTCTGTTAATTGGATCGAATTTTTCTACATAGATGGAGCTAGCTATGCTAGCCTCTAGACCTATACTTCCTTTGTTCTTGTATGTTTCTTAAGCGTCATTCTTGCTTCTATATCGGCTGAGGGTAAATATTTATGTTCTCTAGTCTCTCTATTGAATTTGTTTTAGAGGACTTTATTTAGTTTTTCTTTTTCTAAAGAGATTATTTCCTTTATTTCAGTTAATAGATAAATTCAGGCTACAGGGGGTATAATTTTTGACTATGTAGTCATGCCCTTGACAGGAAATTTATCCATATTAGAACTCCGATGACGAGTGGCCTTCGAAAAGTTCGCCATTCGAGTTCTCTTCCATTTCTTCCATTTTAATTGTTTTCCTTTTATATTCTAATTGTTTTCTTTTATGTGTTTTAATTATTAGAGCACGATTTTTTGCTGTTTAATTCTATAGTGATTTGTTGGTTAATTGTAGGACAATATTGTTGATGCAATCACTGGATGCTGCTGCGTTGGGCTCACAAAAAGGTGTATTGTTATCACTATTGTTTACTTCTTCTGTTTCTTCTATATTTTTCTTTTTTTGTATTCTAATATCTGTATTTGTATTTTATTGGAAGTTGCTGCATATGCGCCATTCTGTCTAATACAAGAGTTTAATTAATTTTTAATATCTTTTGTTAAATTATATTAATTTCAACTATTTAAAACTTGTAACTATTATAAATGAGGTTTCCAAATTAATATTTAATGAAATCTTCATTTCGCATTTTATAAACACTTAATTTCAAATTTGATGAAAACCAAGTAAACATTTAAAATCCCAAAGGACAGAAATTACGGCTATTTTAAAGAAATATGTTTATGGCCTGTTTTTTCTATAAATCTATATGGTTCATTGAACGTTTTAAAAGCGATTTTCAGAAGCATTTACATAAAAACAGGTGAAATATATTCAACTTTCGAGTCAGTCTGAATTATTTCGAAGCTGTTGCTGACAAAAATGTAACTTACTTTATTGTAATTGATTCATGAAATAAGCATGACCGAATATGAATTTTAAAGATTGTGGTTCTATAAAGTTCGCTGAGAACTTTTTTCAGGATATTTTGTTTTTAACATTTTTCTAGGAGGATGAAATAAAAAATGTCTTACGCATTGAGAATCATTATGTAAGAATAGAAAATGCATTATATTATGTGTCCAAATATTCTTGATTCAAAGACATTGTATTTTAATATTATTCAAATTAAACCGAGAAATCTTTCCGGAAATTATCATTTTTAAAAATTTAAAACAGCATTATTTAAATTTTATTTAATCCTATATAAAACAATTTTTTTTTTCAAATTCGTCAGTCATTTTAACTATTTAAATATCGAAAGCCCACTGATATATGTCCAGTCCACTTGATTGTTCTATAACATTTCTTTACGCAGAATATCAAATGGAAGATGAAATCAGCCCTGTGATGTGTTTTTAGCTTTAAAAATTTCGAAAGTAACGGATGATAAAGGCTGAGGAAATATTTTTTTTCGGAAATGATCTTAGAAAAAATCTAAACTTTCCATCCTTTACGTTCAATTTTTTTCCCTCCTTATCCTCCACAAAAAATATGTAAAGTTTAAACTTGCAGAAATTTCGAATATGATTTATTGACAAATCATTTTGATCTTTTGTCGAATCCCCGACGGGAAAGAAGATAAATTCACCAAGTGTAACATGTATGAGATAGAACGAATGGATGAAATCTTTCTTTGAATTCGATTGTTTAAACTGTGACAGAGATTTCTACTTTGTCAGCAAAATGATGTTTTCGTTCAAAGTTCTGAAAAATGAAAAATAAAAACTTTCTTCCAATTCCTGTAAAACGTGGGAATATATTTAGAAGTGAATCATACTGATTACTAACACAACTTCTTAGCCTTAAAGATATGCTGTTCATTTTCTTTCATGATTTTAAAATTCTCTTTACTTTTTATTATTACTGAATTGACTAAATTCTTATTAAGTCTCAAAGCCCTCTTGTTTGTAGTATATGAAGTTCCTGAAATAAATTAAGCTTTCGTTTTTGTTTCCAAATAGAGAAAGAGATTTGTTTTTACATTAAATTTCTTATCAATTTTCTTGTTATTGTAGCATAGCTCTAAATTTCTTCCATTGCCAATTTATATTTATTGCTAAAATATTTCCTGATTTCATTTCATTTTTTACGGTCCTTCTATTTTTTTACAAAATTCTATGACGTTAATAATGTATCGAGGAAACATCATTTCATTTGTAGAATCTTAATAAAGTAATTAAAATACTATACATGATTTATGAAAGTACAATTCATATAATATAGGATTTTGTCTGAAGAGATATAAAATTCATTAAAATATATTGCAACATAAATTATTCAGTTACCTTTCATATTTAAAATTATGCTAAAGTAACGAGAATAATGAAAAACATATCCCAGAAGCTGATGCGAAGTATTTTTTCTTCATTTGAATGTAGTTTTTGAGCGTCAATGTTTAGACAGAGAATATGGATGCAGTTTGTTTTAATAGGATTCATCTCTTGATAACACTGATGAAGTTCTGAGGAAGATATTTATAGGGTTTTTATGATTAATTTTAAGAGTATTATTAGTATTATTTTATTTTAATATAATTAATCATATTAAAAATTGTAAATCACAATGAAATTTTAAACAAAATTTAGTTGAATTAGAACCGTTCATAAAAACATACTTTTATTATTGTACAAAAAGGAGCAATGATTTTCATTTAATTATTTTCTACTTTATAGCGTCTAATTTGTAATTAGTCATTTTAAATATTAAAGAAAATTTAAATCTTTTTTTTCTCATTCACTATCAGAAAGCGTCACTGGTATGGAATCAAAATTTAATTAAAAAAATCGATTAAATGTTAATTTTAAAAATATTAATATCGTGTTTTGCTATAAAAAAGTGCATAAATTTCAAAACTCTATCACCTCAGAGACTCAGTAAAAAATCATTCGTTTAAAAAATTCAATCCTTATAAATATGAAAAAAGTGAATTGAAATAAATATGTGTACAAATTACACAAAGAGGTTTTTGGTCGTCTATAAAGTGCCTAAAACCTACATACTGAGTGAGAAAAATTTCCAGTGATTAGTAGACACATTCTTTAGTGAAAACTGAACAAAAATAGGCATTTTTAAATATTTTTAATTAGCATGAAGATATTCAATCTTCCTGAAAAATTTCATTCTGAATTTGCAGTCAGAATTTGCATAATAAGTACTTCAAAACTTTCAGCCAATTTGCAATATAGAGTGATAAAAAACATGTCAATATTTGGATATAATTTCCGTAATTAACGGGAAAAAATGCCCCCCTACCCCATCGTGCCAGTTCTTTACTTGAACCTAAATTGATGACATCCGCATGAAACCACTTTCAATATTCCTGAAAAATTTCATTCTGAATTTGCATTCTGATTGCATAATACATACTTCAAAACTTTCAGTTACTTTTCAATACAGTGTGATAAAAAATATGTAAATACTAGAAATTCACCCGTCATGGTTTGACGGGTGCAAATTGCCTCTTCATTCGAGAGATTTCCCTTCAAAATTGACGTGTTTAAATATATATATACATATGCGAGAGAAATGTTTAACATTGATCAAAAACAAATAAAATAAACATACGTTTTATGACAGGAAATATTTTTTTTTATTTACATATTATTTAAATATTTCTTTATTCAAAAAGCCTTTTGGTGAGCAACATTCCGTCTGAAGTATTTTTCGTTGTTTAATAATTTTCCTTGTACTTCAGATGATTTTGTGGAAATTTTAACGTGATTGGGAATCCTAGACCTTGAAAGTGCAACATAGAGCTGTCCATGTGAAAAGACAGGCTCATCGAGATAAATTCCAACACGATCGAAAGTTTGCCCCTGCGATTTCTTGATAGTCATCGTGTAAGCTGAAATTAACGGGAACTGGCGGCGGTTGAGAAAGAATGGTAGATTCACGTCACTGGTGGCTAATTTAATTCTTGGCAAGAAAACAACAACGCCACCATTGTATTCAGATACAATTACTATTGAAAAACAAAAATTAATTTGAAATATAGGATTAATGTAATTTAAAATTTCTCGAGAACTATTGATCAATAGCGAGATAAATTTTATATCAATCGATAGCAAATTTTATTTCTCTATTTTAGAGTTATTAAATTTGAAATTAGAACGAGAATTACTCTTAAAATTACTGAAATTTAGGTTCTCTAACATTGAAATTATACTGTTTAACGTCTCGCAGTGCTATGGCGTGAGTTTTATTGTTGGTGAGGTCAGAGCGTTACCGGAGGATCTGGGCTATTATATTAGTAATTTGGCCATAATTTCCGTATTTAATAGGAAAAAATGCCCCCTATCGCGACAGTTCTTTACTTGAACCTTAATTGATGACATGCGCATGAAACCACTTCCAAGTTAATGCAGCATTATGGAAATTCTTGGTATTTTGAAAATTTGATGAAAAAATGGGTTCAAGATAGTTATATTTTGCTAATGAAACGACCTGTGTAAAGTTATAGCAAGGATACTTCAATAAGAAACCCAAGGAGCAGAGTAAAGAAATTTTTAATCAGAAACAATCGAAAAATAGAAACTTTGAAAACATAATATTTTTCATCTTGATACTTTGCCAGCTGCAGAACAAAAAAATGTTTAATCCATAGAAATATCTTTAAATGTTATAGTTAGAGTTAAACGTTGCCTAACTAAATATGAAATTATACTGTGAGGAATTTTGTAAATTTCAATTTTCTTGACTTCAGTGTTTTGTTTTGCAATTGTGGTTTCAATGAGAACTTGATTAGATTTTTTGATGAATTTTTCTTTCAATTAATGTAATTCCATGATTTTTCTAGATATAAAAAGGGTTACTGTGAGCCTTCAAATATTTAAAATATAAATTTACCAGAGTGTTTCCGCAATTTGTTCATTGTTGTATAATAAGAATAATACACAAGAGCGAATGCTTCCGTTTTTTAAAAGATCATACTTTCAAAGGAAAAGATATGATGATTAAGCTATATTACAGGAAAGAAATGGTTTGTTTATGATTTTTATACAGCAAAACATGATAAAAAATTCACAACACGATTTCAATGAAATTGTGTTAATTTGACTTCTGGGGTTCCTTTTTAAAGAACATTGACAGCAGTAAGTTTGATATTACAATCTAATTATGAAAAATGTAGATGACGTTGTATTTTAAACGGTTTACTTTAGAGCAAATTAGGCAAATCAAAAATGAGCTTCCATCAGCTTGCCTGTTCAGAGTTAACTTCATATTTATGTTGAACATATATAATTTTTATTTGTTGACATCCTCCTCCACCTCTTCATTTTAACTGCTTATATGATTTTTATATAAAACAAGACTGTTGAGTCTTCTAATATTTTTCTAATTGAATGATTGTATGATATGGAGACTTAAGAGCAGGTGAATAGAATTTGATTATGCATTACAGTTATAAAATTAATTAATCAATTGTGGAATTGTTGTAATGGTTATGCATAATAGATTTCGCATTGATTACATTTTTTGTGTTAAGTTTTCTCCATTCCTTTCCCTTCAAGTATTTTAGTAAGTAAAAAAATAAGCTAGAACAAGTAAATCGATAAAAAAATTCACATTTCTATGAAATATCTTCCTAATGTATTACTTTTTTCTCATATAAAAAAGGAATGTTTTCGATATTACTTTCGGGGAAAAAATCTTGGCCAATCTAAGAAATGAAAGGAAATCAGAAGCTTTCCTCGAAAAACTGATTTATCCAGCTTACCTGAACTCATTACCTTCCCGAATTCTTCAAGATACTTCTGAGAATCTTCAAGATGCGAACAACAATAAGCGTCAAGTTTGTGTATGATTATGGAAAAAATTAGTTGGTTTATTTGTGAACAGACTGAATTATTCTCCACAATATTTCGAAACAGCTTTCCATGTCACAAAATAACTTCAGACAATTTTATTACCAATATTAATATTTAATTTCAGAAATTACTAATTGTACTTATATTTCGTCCACAAATGAGGCGAAATCATGCTTCATTTAAGTATGTAATACCATTTAAAAATAGATATTTTCTTATTTTTATCCTACGAATAAGAGACATAGCTAAACTATAAGTGCAGGCTTATAACTGATTTAGTTCAATTTCCAGTTAAAAAAGGATACGGATTTAGGATGCTTGTGAATACCACAAGTATTGCTTTCCTCAATATTCAGACTTCGTTTTCTTGCAGACTGATTTACAAAATTACACTCTTTGAATTCCAGGCCAATAGTTTTCTCATATAAATTAAACGTAAATTTAAATACCAATATACTCTAAGAATAAAAATAGAGGAAGACAAACAAAAATTGGGCATATATCCATATCCTTAATAATATAATAAATGCGAAAGAGTGTCTGTCTGTCTGTTTGTTACGCTTTCACGGCCAAACTACTAAACCGATTTGGATGAAAATTGGAAGAGTTAAAAGCTTGAAACCCAGGACCGAACTTAGGATATGTGATTTTATCATAAATTCAATAAAACAGTCAGCTAATTAAAATTAACCGAAACAGTTTTTCCTCTTTAAGTTCGGAAACAATTATTCCCCAAAAGTTATTTTTATACCATCTCAGAGTTAAAAATTTTACCTTTTTAATTATATAAATTTTATATCTGTGACATTTTTCCATAAATTTTATTATTTTTTCAAAATTTAATACAAAGTTGAGACGCAGACGAACCATGCAAATTTAATGATATTCATTCCATTTCAAACTTTAATGCTTTAAGAGCTTTTTCAACCAATTTATAAAGATAGGATTACATAAACTCAAAGAACACGGAATTCAACGTTTTGTTTACTAAAGAAAGAACTGATTCAAACTTGGCGCTTGATACAGTTGCCAAATAGATTTGACGATTGCTAGTGATTCAAACAGTGTATTAATGTTTTCTGCTTTGTTTATTTGCATGTAAGTAGGACTTCCTCGTGTAACTTCCACTTCCGGGGATAATGTTAAGTCAATCGGAATTTTCAGAATTTCAACGCTCTGTTTGAGGATATTAATTAATGTTTAACGTGGAGCTTTTTACTGTTATGCCTTAAGAATACTTTGAAAATATTAAATTTAATATTTCTATTGTTGTATCGTCCAATGTTTACATAAAATAAAAGTCTAATTTAGTGGAAATGTTGCAAAAATTATTCTTTATCGCTCTTGTTATAGACATCCAAATTTTGTTTGGCGGTTAAATTTGTAACCAAAGGATTTTCATAATTACTGGCGGTTAAAATCTAAACCAAACGATTAAGCTAATTACAATAGTTCCATTTCGAATTTTAATGCTTTAACAGCTTTTTTAACCGATTTATAAAGAAAGGATTACATAAACCCAAAGAACACGGAATTCAACGTTTTGTTTACTAAAGAAAGAACTGATTCGAACTTGGCGCTTGATACAGTTGCCAAATAGATTTGGCCATTGCTAAAGATTCAAACAGTGCACAGTACAGAGGGATTGATAAGCAAGGCTTATCGTGCCCTACAAGCTAATAAGAGGCATAGAGATTGGTTGTTGAATGGGCAATTTTGGCACTGACTAATGAAAGTTTAGATCAGATAAATTTAAAAAAAATATTTCACAAATGGAGGGATGTATTACAAAATATCTATCTGTAGATACGGCATTTGGCAATAACAAGGAATATCATATCCTATAGAGTTCTTCAACCCCATATAATTGTCAGGGATACCTTCCAACAAGCTGAGATTAAAATTCGGTGTGCCATAACTATTCATACGTAATCTCGATGTACCGAGACTGCGCAATGGCACACGGTTTCAAATTACACACTTAGGACCAAAAGTCGTACTAGCTACTGATATGATTGGCATAGCGAGAGGAGAGAACAATAAGTTCCATGCATTCCGATAATACCGAAGGATTTACAATCCCAGTTCAGAAGGTAACAATTCTCTTTAAAATTAGCATTTGCCAGGCTCAGGGTCAGACAATCAAAGAGGCAGGCGTACATTTGGAAAAACCATATTTTTTCAATTGGCATGTTCGCGTGTGTCCAGCCCACAAAACCTCTACATCGGTGCAAAAAACGTGAAACAAAAAACGTAGTATACAAAAGTGTGTTAGC